>VDFB02323800.1:68289-108457 GCA_007258455.2 Sequoia sempervirens | reverse complement strand
CTCAACCCAATATCCTAATCCCTCAACCCTATACCCTCTATTCTCAACCCTCTACCCTATACATTGGATCCTCAACCATCATATATCTATTTACCTCCTTCCTCTTCTCTCCTTCTCTCTATCTATCCATCCCATCCTTTCTACCATAATCCCTCAACCCTAAACTCTTAAACCATTAAACACTCAACCCTAACCCTTGACCCTCAACCCTTAAAACCTAAACCCTTAAACCCTCTACCCTCTACCCTCTACCCTCAACCCAATACTCTCTACCCTAAACCCTAATCCCTCAACCCTTCACCCTTAAATCCAAGAAAAATCCATACCCTAATCCATAAACCTTCAACCCTTAAACCCTCAACCCTCTACCCTTAATCCTTAAACCCTAATCCCTGAACCCCTATACCCCCCACCCTATACATTGGACCCTCAACCCTAATCTGTCAACCCTATAATCTATACCCTCAATCCTCTACCCTCTACCCTCAACCCTTAAACCCTCTAATTTCTAATTCTAATTCTAACAATTCTATATATTAAAACCCTCTAACCTCTGAACCCCTCAACCCTCAATCCTTAAACCCCAAACCTTCAGCCCCTATACACTCTACCCTTTACATTGGACCCTCAACCTAATCCTTCAACCATATACCCTCAAACCTATACCCTAAACCCTAAACCCTAAACCCTAAACCCTCAACCCTAAAACCTTAGCCCTAAACCCTTTAACCCTAACCCCTTAAACCTTCTACCCTATACCGTCAACCCAATACTCTCTATTATCGACCCTAATCCCTCAACCCTCAACCCTTAAACCCTAATACCCTAGAAACCATCAACCTTATAGGTCCTCCACCCTAATCCCTCAACTCCTATCACTTTCTCTCTATCCATACATCTCACCTCTCCCTCTCTCCCTCTCTCCTACCCTTTCTAATTGTCTCTATCTACCCTCTCCCTCTTTCTACATACCTCTAGTTCAATCAATCCCTACCACCCTCTATTGCTCCCTCTATCTATCTCTCTCTCTCTCTCATGTCTCTCCTTGTGCCATGAAAAAATGGACTTGCTGCTTGACATGAGATTAAATAGACTTAATGAGGCCCTAATCTATTGTTTTGAGGAATTTTATGTGTCCACGCTAGGTCTTGGACCCTTGCAAATCAAACAAACATGCTTTTAATGATGTCTTGTAAAAGTGTTGTAAAGTCTTGTAAAGGACTTTCACACTTTTATAGACTTAATTAACTTACTTCTCCATAATTAAAAATTATAAAATGTGTTTAATAACATTATTAGATCAATATAGAAGGTTATTAACATAAAATTTAATGTTAAACTAGTGTTGTAATGTGTCACACACATTCACATTGGTTCTTGTGCCTTACTAGGCTATGTGGACCTCGTTTTAGTGTTGTAAAGTGTATTAAATCACACTTTCACATTGTTTTATGTGTCCCAAGACCTATTTAACATTTAAATAATCTCTAATAGGTCCTAATTAACCCATATTGTGCATCTTGAGGCATAATTTGATCAAATACCCGACATAGTCATCATATAAGCCTAATTTTCTTACTTCTTGACATTCCAACAAGAAAAAATGACCCTTGTGGGAATCATTCACTATAAGTGGTGAATTAGTCCCATCTAGGTGGGACCCATTTTCTACCCTTGGTGAATGAGTCCCATTTTGAGTCATTTTCGGGGTTTGAGTGGAAAAAATTAGGTATTAAGTTCAATTTTTCTACATGTCAGCCTGTGATGAGGTATAGTCGAGATAATAAGGAAAAATTGACTATAAATAAGTGTTTTTATCATCATTTTACATCTATCCATCTCTCTCATCAATCCAAGCATCCATTCTTCATTTATCTTCCATCACAAGTCAAGCAAACTTGGGCTTTCTCATTGCAAGTCTTCAATTGAGCTTCCAAGTACATTCAAGAGCTGAATATTCATGTTATGTTGCAAAATTTCAAGATAAAATCATCATGACAAGGTAATAATCTCCATTTTACATGCTTTATTACATTCTTTCATCATTTTGGTTTAATTACCTAAACAGAGTTTGACCAAGGCAAACCCCTATGCCCTAACATTCAACATATCTCTCTTTTGTCTTGTTGTTTGCAGATCTAGGAATCTTGGAGGCTTAGGAATCATTGGAGATAAATTTTTAAAGTCACCCAAGTCATCTCTTCATTCATACAAGTCAAATCATCAACAAAAAGTCACTTACAGACATGAATTTGGCAGTTTCAGATCCGAACACCTGGAGGTGTAGATTGAGCAATCTGAAAGCAACATATTCCATTTTTGAGTTTTTAGAAAGTCCAAAGTGGACTTATTTTTCCATGGGTGATGAATGAGTCCCACCCAAAGGTCAATTTTTGGATTTTTACATTTTTGAGTACCCTTTTGTTAGAAACAGGCTCCGGTACAGTCATCCAGAACTAGGACTGATTTGCCCAAAATGGTGAATGAGTCCCACTAGGCTTAAATTTTAGTATCAAAAGCCTTCCAAATGTCTTTTCAAGTATCCATAAATATCCCAAGTGCACACTTTCAGTTTGATTCATTTCTATTAAGTTTTGCATTCATTTCTAGTTCATTTCAGCATATCACACTGTGTTTTCAAACAAAGCATAAATCTTAGTTTTCCATTCATTTTCAGTCATTTAGATTAATCTATTGAATTTAGTTAAGTTAATTTACATCATATCTCATTGAATACATCCTAATTTGCGTGCTACAAAAGCATTTTTGGATCTAATCTCTCTCCTTTTATGTGAAAAACCCTATAAGAGTTAGAGAGTCCATTGGGTCCAAAAATCTATGTCACATTTTGGTGAACCCAAATTTTAGAATAATTTATTATCTGATTTGGAGTACTTTATCATTGATCTAGTCTTACATTCATTTTGTATTAGTTTGTATTCTAGGTTTTCAAACTTGCATTCAGAAAAAGTGCATTTAGGTTGCATTTGTTGCATCTAAATTCATTTAGAATTATTGAAATTCTGTATTTTTCATTTGGGTCTATGTATTGGATCTCATAACTCCTAAAAATATGTCACAAACTTCTGAAAATATTGAAAAAAGTCCATACTGGGACTCATTCGCCACCCTGGGCGAATCAGTCCCTTCTGACATTTGAAACAACACTTTACACAATTCAGAATCTTGTTTTTGAGCCTTTGTTTGGTGCCTTAACCTATATATATCAGTTAGTTTCATTTTTGTAGCATGAATTTTATTAGAATTCACTTCAAATAGCTCATTTCATGCATTGTTTAATTTCACTTTTGCATTCTCAACATTTCATTTTCAGATTGTTATAGAAAATTAGTTTACTTAAAAAATGAACATTGCATTTCCTTTTAAGTCATTGCATTACGCTTTATTTTCTTCTTCATCATAACATGTTTTCCTTCAAAAGGTGTGGCTTTGATTTTGTTAATAATGGATTGTGTAAGTACAACATTCCTTCTTATGAGTTCAATTTTGATTACCACAATGAGGACTTTAAGAAACCTGATCAAACCATGAGTACAATCCTTAATCTTACATTACCCATTGGTGTGAATGGAGATGTAGAAAATCATAACACACATACTTTTTCTTCTCCTAATACCTCTCCTATTAGTGATGAAGGTATCTTGGTGAAAGAAGTTACAAGCATTGTGAGTCTTGATTGTCCATCTCCTTATTCCCCTTTGGATGATGTTAGTAACAAAGCCAATGAAAACATAGCCACATTCCTGAATACCACCTTACCTCATCTCTATTCACCTCCCAACACTTCCCCTATTTGTGACAATAATTTCATGAATGATTCTAACCAACACATTTGTGAGGATAATATGTTGGTTGAGAGTTATAACATTATTTCTCTCCTTCCTAATGTTCCCAACAATTGGAAGGCTCTACTTGAACAAGAAGCTCCAATAATTGACATGCATGCCAATCCTATTTGTCCTCCCCTTCATGACTCCCCTATTTCTGATGAAGCTTTGACATGTGATACAACTCTTGATTGCCACATTTTTCAAAGCTCTCCTACTAGGGTAGATATTTTGAACCAAGACAATGAGATTATGGACATCAAATTTTCCCCTCTCCTAATAGTGAAGATGATATTATGGTGTTACACGATCCAATCCATGAACATCATGAGAATCTTATAAAACAACATAATTCAACCAGTAATAACTCCCTTAGTTGTGATGAATTTATATTGGAAGAACCAAGACTTAATTGTCACGAAAATGAGGTTTGTTGTTTTCCTATGCACTCTCCTTCTAGGGAGGATATTATGATACAAGACAAAGATAATATACCCTTCGAAGACAATGATGAATCTCACTTGTTATGAGATGTTAACAATATTCAACCTCATTACACTAAACCAAAACTTACCCTTTACCCGCCTTCACATCCACTTCATCCTTCCAATAAGCCTAAACTTACCCTTTATCCACCCTCACATCCGCTTCATCCTTCTAATAAACCTAAACTTATTCTCTACCCACCCTCACATCCGCTTCATCTCTCTAATCAACTTGACACCCATGTATCACAACAATCTAGTGATGATGCTATTTCTCATACATATAACACACGAAATAGCCCAAAACCACCACAAATAATTCCACCATCATTACCTTTACCTAATCCGCCTAGTGCTCCTCGTTACATCCCACAAACAAAGGAGTACGATCTTATTGAACAATTAAAGAATACTCCTACCAAAATATCCCTTTGGGATTTACTTCAAACATCACCAAGTTACAACACCACTCTTCAAAACACTTTACAACAAATAACCACTCCGAATGATGTGGCAACTTTAGTTCATAACCCAAATCACACCAATCTTGACATTACTTTCCATCAACATGAGCTCCCTTATTTGGAGTTACGTAAAAAACATGATGCCTTTATGATCATTGCTCAATTCCATGTCATAGGTATTAAACACACTCTCATAGATAATGGTTCTACCCTTAATGTGTGTAGTGTGACTCTCCTTGATCGATTAGAAGTAGATAGATAAAAAATAATACCCGATTGCACTACTATTCGAGGATTTGATAATATAACAAGGAAACCACTTGGTGTAATCACTTTACCCATTACAGTTGGGGTGGTTACTTTGTAAACTCCTATTCATGTCATGCCTTATGATCTTTTGTACAATCTTCTTTTAGGCAGACAATGGATTCATGAGATGAATGTAGTGCCTTCAACCCTTCATCGTATAATGAAATATGTCTATAACAATAAAATTTATCAAATTGAAGCTGATCTCGAGCCTGAAAATTTATTACATCTTGAAAACGGAGCTACAAGTCCTTTCAACACATTGATTCCTACTTCCAACATCAAAATTGACCACAACAATGAGGAATTTCCATCTAAATTATTTGGTGATGATTGGGGATCCTTAGACTTCACACCCTTGTTTATGTGCAAACACCTACGCACACAATAGAAAGATGATAAACCACAACAACCAACCATCATCTCAACACAAAATTTGGATAACCATTCAAAAGCATCCACCTCAACCACTTTAGATAATGTCACAAACTCCATAGTAACACCCAATGAACACAATAACGAACAACCTCCCAATTCCAAAGCCCTGGAAAAGATTTATGGAAAAGGTTATCAGTTTATGAAATGACTTGGATATAATGGCAAAGGCTGTGGTGCTTGAGAACAAGGTATCCGCAATCCTATAGAGCTTAACACACAACAAAAAACTCATGGTATTGGTTATTGTTGTTTAATCACGATCAACAAGCCTTCACGCAACATCAATACTATCACACAAGATTCTTCAAACACCCTTTCTCATTCACATCAATAACCATAGTTGCCGCTCCTTGCCATGTAATAGTTGTAGGATAATTCCATTCTCACTATTGCATGTCTTACATCCATCGCAAGGGGCAGCATACCATCATCCACTTTAGGCTCACCTTTGTCCTGCATTAAGTGGGGGCAAAGGGCTAGCAAGCCTTATCCTTGTATGTCACTTGTCGTTGTTTCTTTTGGATAATCGTTAACCTTTCATGAACATATAAAAATCAAGCTTGAGATGTGGACGACATGTCTTAAGATTGACTCGCCTATGAAATACTCCCTTTTTTCCATGCTTTTTTTCCTCCATCTTGACATGATGCAACTTAACTTTGAGACATATGACTTGGCATAGAGATTTCTCTGTTGGCTCTCATGTCTTGTTTTCTTTCTGCATTTTCTTTTCTTCTCTACTTTCAAGTAATTTATCACAGAACGATGTGTAGCAATTCCTTTAAAGTGGGAGGCATACATTACCATTATTTCATTTTCATTCTTAGTGAAGCCTTGTCGTTTATGTAATGCATTTGTCACTTTGTGGATGAAATTGGGTGTGATGTCCTTCATAAGTGTGATCTATCTTAGCATATTACTATTCTTTGATTGGTCCTCTTTTGGAGACATTAAACACAATGTTCCCTAAGTAACTGACCTTGCAAGAATCCTTTGAACAAATCTTTTATGTTACATTTTTACATTTTTGTTGGAATTGTTGCCTCAATCTCACAGACTGGAACCTATGGAAGAGCAAAGTCGGTGTGACATTTCTTTGATCTGACTGACTGGCAGTTTGGGAGCCTTGTGAAATATTTAGGTCGTTGTGACCTTGCAGAAGTCTTGCCGAACACTTTCACTTTGGAGTCTATTGTTGTGACATAAGGCAATCATTGTAACTTCTCACCGCGTGGAGATCTCTGGCCGACAGGCCATTCAATCGGGCATTAGGGAGACTCATAGCGACCGGGGGCTTCAGAGTGACTTCAACACTCGGGAAGAAGTCCTAGCGACATTGGAAGGTCTTGTTGACAGGGATACACATTGAAGTCATCAGGGTAACCTATGGCGGCTCAGTGAGAAGTTTTACCAAAAGTAACATTTTGCGGAGATAGTGTTGGAGCTTTCGGGGAAACCCTTGGGTAATTGGTAAGAAGTCTTACCGATAGTGATATGTCTCACCAACGGATACTTGGAGTAACTTAAGGATCTTGGTGTGAAGTCTCAGTGATGAAGGATTGTCTTGGTGACAATGTAACACTCGGAGACATCGGGGAGACCCTTGGCTGAAAGACTTGTTTCGATATGATGTCTCATCGAATATCAGAAGTCTAACCGACAGCATGTGGGGTCGTTGGTTCAGTGTGACTCTTAGCGAACAGTGGTTTTGGGATAACTTGGAAGCCTTGGTAAGAAGTCTTTCCAAAGGTTGATTCTCTCGTTGACAGTGGAACACATCGATATGACTTAAAGGCTTCGGTATGAAGTCTTGGTGAAAGTGGTAAGTTTGGCCGACAAGATAGACTCGGGGTGACTTGGAACTTGCGGGGTGATGTCTTGGCGAAGGGTATTTGTCTTGCCGATAGGAATGTGATGGACGTCAGAAGTTTCAGTATGACTTTGGAACCACGATATGATCTCCTGGTGAATGTGGAATGTCTAGCCGACGGTAGGTCTTTAGTATGACTTAAAGGCATCGATATGATGTCTTGGCGAAGTGTGATTGTCTCGCCGATGAGGCAGTCTATTTTTGGTATAACATAAAGGGCTCGATATGATCTCTCAGTGAATGACTTATGAGCTCGGTGTAATGTCTCATCGAATGGCGATTGTCTCACCGATGAGAATGCTAAGGTCGATGTGTCTTGAAAACTTTGATGTAATGTCTGGGTGAAGAGCGATAATCTTACTGACTGATGAACTCTTTGGAATACGTTGTGATCTTCGGTGTGAGGTCTTGGTGACATGGCAAAGTCTTAGCGATAGCTCTCTGGACTTGGTGTAACATCTTGCCGATGGAGTTGACTCTTGGCGATAGATGTGCAATCGGTCTTGTGGCATCGGGGAGACACAGTTAGTGTCTCACCGACATGCCAACATAGTTTGAATTCCCTTGACCATTTGGATGACTATCCTATGTGGTGTGACTTGGACGTATTATCTTCCATGCAAGGAAGTGGAAACATCTACATTGCTGAGTTGGATGATTCGACAATTGTGATCCGATAGTTGGAAACAAACCATTTCATAGAGCCAAAGCCGAAGAGAAGGAAGATAGAGATAGTGCTGGTAAGAGTACTGTGAGAGCCAGAGAGTGAATGATAGAGAGAGGACCGAGTGGCTGGCCGAAAGGCTGAAGCCATGAGGTCAAAGTAGAAGAGAGAAGCAGGTTATGTTTTTGGAATCTCTCCTGACCATGAATGCCATGGTTGATCTCTCATGTTGAGTTTGCTACTAGTTGTTTCTAGAATGAACAAGATGAATCTCTAAAGAGGCTATGAGCCTGAATTTTTATTGTAAACATTTTGTTGCTGAATAATACAATGGCTCGATCTTTGGAGTGTGGGGTTTTTTATCCGAAAGGATTTTCCCCATGTAAATCTTTGTGTTTTGGTTTTCTGTTTCATCTTTCATGTCTGTTGGTTCATATAGTAGAATCTATTAATGCTTGCTGTTGAATTTACATGTGTTTCTCTCAGATAGATCAATGTGGGAAATAAATTGTGTCTGTTTCGCATTAGGACATAGTTGTTCATGTCTTTGAGGTAACCTAATCAAATTAAAGTTACCGAAGGCACTACTGTTTGGAGTTTTCATTAGCTGCGCTCCACTAGATTTCCTTACAATTTTACACTTTCATTTGGCCACCTTGCATAACACAACTTGTACAACTGTGGAGCCATCTTATTTGTTTGGCCACCTTACATAACACAACTTGCATGCCTATGGTGCCATCTTATTTTTCTTGTCTCATTGAGCCTAAACCAACATTTTCATTTCCTTTTGCTTTGTGGCGACTTGTTAAAGTTATCAAATGGGTATAGCTTTGGCATGGTTGAGTAGGAAGCCCAACTAGCGGCATGAATTTTCCCCATAGCCACTTTTTTGTTTGTGAGTACATGCCAACTAGCGTATGTTACTCTCTTCCTTTTCTTGATGTTTTGGCCCTTCTCAAACCGTAGATGATCCAAGCTTATGTGGGCCCAAAGTGAGTACATATTTTCCATCTCATTTCTCTTTCTTCCTTGCCTTTGTATGATCTTGTATCTTGGGGGCTTGGCATACATGTGGATCTCTCTTGAATGGCTACTTTAGTGTAAGGAAGAAAGTTTCTCTCACTAAAGTGGGGACTAAATGTGCTATCAAAAATTGGACCCGTTGCTTGAAATGAGATTAAATTGACTTAATGAGGCCCTAATATAGTGTTTTGAGGCATTTTATGTGTCCACACTAGGTCTTGGACCCTTGCAAATCAAATAAACATGCTTTTAATGATGTCTTGTAAAGGTGTTGTAAAGTCTTGTAAAGGACTTTCATGATTTTCTAGACTTAATTAACTTACTTCTCCCTAATTCAACATTACAAAATGTGTTTAATAACATTATTACATCAATCTAGAAGGTTATTAACATAAACTTAATGATAAACTAGTGTTGTAATGTGTCACACACATTCACATTGGTTCTTGTGCCTTCCTAGGCTATGTGGACCTCATTTTAGTGTTGTAAAGTGTATTAAATCACACTTTCACATTTATTTATGTTTCCCAAGCCCTATTTAACATTTAAATCATCTCTAATAGGTCCTAATTAACCCATATTGTGCATCCCAAGGCATAATTTGATCAAATACCTGACATAGTCATCATATAAGCCTAATTTTCTTACTTCTCAACATTCCAACAAGAAAAAATGACCCCTGTGGGACTCATTCACCATAAGTGGCGAAGTAGTCCCATCTAGGTGGGACCCATTTTCCACCCTTGGTGAATGAGTCCCATTTTGAGTCATTTTCGAGGTTTGAGTGGGAAAAATTAGGTATTAAGTTCAATTTTCTATATGTCAGCCTGTGATGAGGTATAGTTAGGATAATAAGGAAAAATTGACTATAAATAAGTGTTTTTATCCTCATTTTACATCTATCCATCTCTCTCATCAATCCAAGCATCCATTCTTCATTTATCTTCCATCACAAGTCAAGAAAACTAGGGCTTTCTCATTGCAAGTCTTCAATTGAGCTTCCAAATACATTCAAGAAAGTCCAAAGTCGACTCATTCACCATGGGTGACGAATGAGTCCCACCCCAAGGTCAATTTTTGGATTTTTACATTTTTGAGTACCCTTTTGTCAAAAACAAGCTCCGATACATTCATCTAGAACTGGGACTAATTCGCCCAAAATGATGAATGAGTCCCACCAAGCTTAAATTTTAGTATCATCAGCCTTCCAGATGTATTTTATAGCATCCATAAATATCCCAAGTGCACACTTTTAGTTTGATTCATTTCTGTTAAGTTTTGCATTTTTTCTAGTTCATTTCTGCATATCACACTGTGTTTTCAAACAAAGCATAAATTTTAGTTTTGCATTCATTTTCAGTCATTTAGATTAATATATTTCATTTATTTAAGGTCATTTACATCATATATCATTTCATACATCCTAATTTGAGTGTTACATAAGCATTTTTGGATCTAATCTCTCTCCTTTTATGTGAAAAACCCTATAAGAGTTAGAGAGTCCATTGGGTCCAAAAATCTGTCACACTCCCTTCCACCTCCTCTCTCTCTCAGGTCTCTCCCTTTGGAAACCTACCTAGGTAAGTCTCTCTCTCTCTCTCTCTCTCTCCTCTCTCTTTGTCTATCCCTCCTACCTATCTCTAGCCGATGACGGACGATTTCGATCGATGGAGATGATGATGATGAAGCGATTTTGAGGATTTCGGGATTTGATGGAGGATTTTGATGATTGATTTTTCGATTTTGATCTCGCGATTGATCCTGCCTGATTCCTGACGCTGATTTGACGGATTTGATGATCGCAAAAGCTGGATGCGCGTGATGCCTGACGAGTGGATCTTGGTCTTTTGACGGATAGGAAACGCGGATGGATCCATGCCTGATTTTGACCGATTTTCGATTTTCGATTTCTTAAAATTATCCCTCCCTCTAAAGAAATACATCAATACATACATACAAGCATATTACATATGTACATACAATCCTACATACATATTATGAACGGGTGAAAATATATGTTAGAAAATGAGCAGCAAAAAAAAGAGTGCAAGAAAGAAAAGATTAACACCCTACACCTCAATATTGGGCAAATGATTAGCTCAACACAAAAAAATGGAAAATTTCACCTTGTCGAGTTGTTCTTTGGTTGGCCCTTGATTTCTGACATTGTATGCTCCTTTGATGGAAAATAAATGAGGATGAAAGATGGTTGGAATTTTATGACAATGGATGCAAATGCTAAGTGTGGACTCAAATAACAAAACTACAAGAGTTTGGCTATGGCATGAAAAAGTCCCCTAAATGAGAGAAAAGAGGGGGTATTTATAGAGAATTTTGAATTCTCTAGAGAAATGGATAGTTGAGATTAAACCAACAAGGCCAAGATGTAGGGCTATGGTGAGTTGAGGAATCACAAGCCCTCACATCTTGACATGTGGAATGTGAAGTGGCTTAAAAATGATGATGTGTAAATGAGGTGGAAGAAGGACAAGTACTTTGCAAGTATCCTGGGGAATGAGAAGATTTCCTCAAAAAGGAACTTCTTGTCTGCAAGTGGGAATGAAAGTGACTTTTAAGGAATTTTAGAATTCCTCAAAAATCTCCATGGGGATTGAGAAAGTAGTTGGAGAAATAAATGTGAAAAATTCACATGCTTGCAAGAATCTCATGGACAAGACAAGGTTCCAAAAAAGGAAGCCTTTGTCCACATGTGACTTGATGTGACAAGTCAAAAGATTCTAGAAGATGCATGGGAAAAGGAGATTCTAGGAGGAATAAATGTGAATTTTAAATTCACATGGGAAAGAGGGTCAATGCCAAGAAAGGAAAATGAAAAGGTTGACCAAAAAGTCATGCTAAATGTGGCTAATGACCTTGATTAAGGTTATGGAAACACATGATTAGGATAATTAATGAAGGATTGGAGGAAAGTGGAAAATGTAGTAGGATGCGACATTAATCTTGATTAAGTGGTGCACATATTTAATCACGGATAAATTAAATTAATCCAGATTAGAAGAGGGTTATGGAGAATATGAAAAGGAGAGAGAAAGTGAGTAATTAAAAATTAATTTAAATTCCAAGAGGTCACATGAATAAATTAAATAAAGTGGTATATTTATTTAATTTAGAGAGGAAAGAAGGTAAAAGTATTTAATTATTAAATTCAATACTTTAGGAACCTTATGTAGGACATGAAATATTAATTAAATGAATGATTTAATTAATACTACCAAAGAGGATGAAGTAGACGAGTAATGATTTAATTAATACTACCAAAGAGGATGAAGTAGACGAGTAAAGGGATGAATAAGGAGATGAATTTGATCATATGGAAGTGGTCAAATTAGGATGTCTACACATACAAGCATACATGTGCATGCACACATATACAATCTTACATACAAGTAGGCATACATACAATATACATGCATTGATACATACAGGCATACATACATACATGACATACAAGCATACATGTGCATACAAAAATACAAATATATAAACATACATTCAATATGCATTTAACATAAAGCAAGACATAATGCGAGCATGTTATACTGTGCTCGTGTTATGTCTTGCTAGACATGCTCCCCACAAACAAAACAATACCATGTCAAAACTGACATATAACGTGAGTGCGTTATAACACGCT
Organism: Sequoia sempervirens; assembly: GCA_007258455.2. Lineage (NCBI taxonomy): Eukaryota > Viridiplantae > Streptophyta > Pinopsida > Cupressales > Cupressaceae > Sequoia > Sequoia sempervirens. The sequence continues at coordinate 95,698 of VDFB02323800.1, read as the reverse complement.
CATGATATATCTTGCTTTGGGAATCCACAAGCCTTGGGATTGGTATTTGCCTTGGAATACCAACCCAAAGGCTTGGAGGGAATTCCCAATGACCAGAGACGTGTTTTTGCAATTTCTACAATATTTCACATAATCGGGTTTGTGCTCACCATCAGGATTGCACATGGTTCAATATCAAACAAATCAAACATTTGGGTAATGCTAGGTTCTCTCTTAGCTATCCAACGATGTAATTTTTTTCACTTTCTGACAACATTAAGCTATTCATCCATAATTTCTTTTGTTTGTATGTCTCTTTTTTTTTTTATTCAAGGTGTAAACGCTTTTGACCGGAGCTATGAACCGGATACAACCATTCAACAATACCACCCCAACGGGGTTTGAACCTTGGTGGCAAGAACAACAATGCCACCTATAAACCATCACACCATGCCACTCCGACTGTATGTCTCTTTTTTGGAAAAAAGTAGTGTTTGGTGTTTTTTTCATTATAAATTAACCATTCATTGAAATTTCAAATAAATTACATTTTTAGAAACTAGACTCCATTCTACAATTTTTTTATTTTTTTTAAAAAAATTTCAATTAGTTTCCAAAATTTGTAGGGGTAGCATGGCCAAATTTTTGTTTTTCAGGAAGTTTCCACTTCAAAAATTAGTAAAAAATAAAATATTCATTAAAAAGTTATTAGAAAAATCATGCATAAACTACATACTGTTAGCTAACTTCTGACCATAGCGATTTTAAAAATATATATTTTTTTACCGTACGAGGGTCATACAAGAGTTGCTATATTATGTTTTTCTAACAAAAAAAAACACCAATTTGTGTACCTCCCTCATTTGAACCCCTTAATCTCAACCATTTTCAAAATAAATTAGTAGTTTAGAAAGTAGACTTGAGCACTTGAATCCTTCTTTTTGTTCCATCTCAAAATTTTGAGTGTAAGTATCCTCAATTTCACGTTCAAGGTCAGTATATCCTGATTTCAAGAAAAAAGTGGCCACTTAAGCCCCCTTTTTGGGAACCATCTTGGTGCACTTACTTGTTAGATATAGAATTAGAGTTAGATTTAGGGTTAATTTTTCAATTATTATTAAGATTGGAATAGGGTTATGCTTATGGTTTGCTTTGTAGGATAAATCTTAGGGTTTGGATTAGGGTTACAATTCAATTAGAATTTAAGATAGGCTTTAAATAGGCTTAGTCTTAGGATTGAATTAGAGTTTAGTGTTATGGTTAGGGTTAGGCTTAAGATTCAATTAGATTTTAGGGTTAGGGTTATAATTTTTTATGGTTATGATTATGTTTAGGGTAAATTAGGGTTACTACAATTATGATTATGATTATGATTACAGTTCTACAATAAAGGTTATGGTTTCAATTAGGATTATTGTTAACTCTTAGGGTTAGGATTAAATTAGGGTAAAGGTTGGGGTTAGGGTTATGATTCTATTAAGGCTAGGGTTAAATTAAGGTTAGGTTTACTTAAGCTTATCATTCAATTTTAGGGTTAGGTTTAATTAGGGTTAGGCTTAGGATTAAAGTAAGGGTTATGATTATAGATAAAATTTGGGTTAGGGTTAGGGTTTGGGTTAGGGTTAATAATAGGGTTGGGGTTTGAGTTAGGGTTTGAAATAGAGTTAGAGTTGGGGTTAGGGCTAGGATAAGGGTTAAGATTAAAAGTTGTGGATCAAACTTTGTCAATTCAATTATTCTTCAATTTATTTGCATTAATATGTTGATGGTATTTTTAATGGCTTTTCAATCCATTCAATCAATTACGTGTTCCAAATACAAACCTAAATACAAATATGTGATAAAACATCCATCTATTATATGAACAATGATTTTTATTTTTATAATATTATAAATAATATTGTTTTCCTTAGTTGGATCTAGTGGCTATAATTAAAGTGGATGCATAATCATGTTTGCAAATATTATAGAATATATTTTTACTTATTGAGGAATGGAATGCGAATAATGCTAGTCTAAATTGTCATAGTGCATAGATCTTAAGTTAGATGTGAACTTTATATGCTTGTAAATAATTCTTTTTATTTGATGTGATCACAAAAGAGAAATTCTTAACATCAAATTTCATAAAGAACCAAAATTAAATAAATAATTCTTCTCAATCCTCTTCAACACTAAATTATTTTTAAAATTAGTAGAAATGATTAAAAAACATTTAAAATGTAGTGTATCCATTTTAAATTAAAAAAACTATTATGTTTCTAAATTTGAATACTATAAATGTAGAAGATATCAAAGTAATATAAAAGTTAGAAAAATACAAATAAATAATGTTATATTAAAGTATATTATAGAATAATATATTAAAATATATTAAATTATTTAAAAAATTAAAGCTATTAAAGTATGTTAAAATATATATTAAAGTAGTGTTTTCATATGACTATCAAGATTCAATCATGTAGAATAATATATTGTTTAAAGTATGTTGAAATATATCAAAGTAGTGTTGTCATATGATTACCAAGATTCAATAGTGTAGAATAATGAAATATTAATATAATAGCTTTGTCAAATTAAAAACAAAATGCAACAAATTCCCGTCACTTAATAAATCCATTGATCTCCACCACATTGAGCAACTATTCAAGAAATTCAAACAGTAATGGACTTTGATTATGAAAGTTAAATTTAATTGTTTCCATAAACATGTCTGTTTGGGGTGGAATAGCAACTTTTGGAGCTTTGAAATTTTATCTATGAAAACTATTATTTGATTCATATAACTTAATTGTTCCATTAAATAATATGAGATGTATAATAACAATAAATATTGACCATTTCCTTACATTTTCATAATTACTACCTAATTACAACAATATACTTTAGGAGAAAGCTAACTCCTAGACAAAAAACCCATATGTATATAACATTTGCATGAGTACGGAGTACCCCCCATAAGCATGGTGATTTTGTCCTGCGAAGGAAAAAGGTCGCTGATGGAAAGACTTGACGACCGGATGGAAAATGGAGTCGACAAAAAGACTTGATGGTTGGATGTTAACGTGTCCCACGTCCCGTCGCCAAGAAAATGTGTGAGCGCCGGTGGGTTTTCAAAATAATTGTTCAGCATGGATGGAAAAAAAGCCAAAAACGTGGCTTTCAAAACCATTATTTGCAAATATCAAAAAGCCTAGACAAGGTCACATTTTCACCATTTTTGGATAGCGACGTTTTGGTGGATAGCAATGGGAAGAGTTGTAGGCATTCAAAGCTCCTTAAGGTATGTATATCCACTCTGTGTATGAGCCATTTTTCCATTCTACCATGAATATTGAAGAAAAAAATGACTATTCATTGTGGGGTTTTCGTTTTGTGAATTTTTGTTGAGGGTTTTTTAATTTCGTTTCCTCCTGTCAGTTAGTTTTGAAAATTTGCACTTACGGAATGAAATAGATGACAACCCATCATGGAAATATGAGTGAAATAACTGAATAAGGTTTAGAGAGACCACAAACCATTGTATGTTTCAAAATAATTCAATAAGGTTTACAGAAACCACAAACTATTGTGAAAATCACATAAAGCCCAAAATGTCGCCATTGTTCACATTTTTATTTTGAATGTTGCAAGGTTTTCGTTGGGAAAAGGTCTATTTAGTTCAAATGAAGGTCTGATAATGTTTTTTTGTGTCAATGGTTTTTAAAGTTTTTGTTTTGTTTCCTTCATGTATGCTGGTTTTCAAAATTTTCCATTGTTGAATGAATTAAGCAACAACCCATTGTGGAAAAATGAGTGAAATTAGTGAATAATGTTTATAGAAAGCATAATCCATGGGTTCTGTAATGAAATGTTATATTTTGCAAACCACATAAAACCAAAAATGTCACTATTATTCACATTCTTATTTGAAATGGATAAAAAAGTGCAAAATGTGGCATTCGAAATCATAATTCACAAATACCAAAAATCCCACACGACATCCCATTTTTGGTGCCATTTTATATGCTATCATTTTGAAAAACACACTGTCTTCTAAAACTCAAACTGTTGTAAAACCCTTTAGAAGTAACAACCCAATTGGTTACTCACACCCAACCTCAATTTGGTATGTTTTGTGATTGTGTGGAGAACTGTTTATGATTTTGATAGTAGGAATGTAATGAAATTTGAAAACAACTGTTATTATGAAACCTGCAAGGAAGATTGTTTGTTGTGTTGGAAAACACACTGTCCTATGTTCACCATGTAGTTCACATTGTTATTTAGAATGGAGAAAAAAGTGGAAAAAGTGGTGTTTGAAATAATAATTTGCAAATAGCAAAAAACCCAGATGACATCCTATTTTTGCTACCATTTTATACACTATCATTTTGGAAAACATAGTGTTTCGTAAAACTCTGAGTGTTGTAAGGGACTTTAGAAGTAACAACCCAATTGGTTACTCACCCTTGAACTCTATTTGGTATGTTTTGTGATTGTGTGGAAAACCTTTTGTGATTTTGATAGTAGGAATGTAATGAAATTTGAAAATAGCAGGTATTAGGTTACCTGGAAGGCACAGTGTTATACATTGTTTGTTGTGTTGGAAAACACACTGTCTTATGTCAGTTAACTATTTCCTACCTTTCGTGGATGTTTGGTCTTGTTTGCTGGTACAATCCAAGTGTCTTTTCAGTTTGTTCGTGTGATTGGAATAAAATGCCCTAGTGGAAAAGAAGTCTAGAAGGACAAATTGCACTAATGGAAAGTCTTGATTGTCAGACATTAACTTTGACTTGTTGTTGCCTGTCCCATTGCTGGGAAAATGTGTCAGGACCCGTGGGCTTTTAAAATCATATTTTGGAATGGACAAAAACCCAAAAAAATGTGGTATTCGAAACCATTTTTTGCAAATAGTAAAACGAGGTGCCAAGAATGTAATGAAATTGGAAAATGGTAGGTATTATGATACTTGCAAGGCATAATGTTGTTATAGATGGAACTTGCAGTGTTGGAAAACACACTGTCCCATTTCAGTTAGTTTGTTATGAAGAGTTTTATTTTGTTACTCCAAGAATGTAATGTAGTCCACTTTCAAATTTTGGAACAACTCTTTGATATAGTCAAAATTCCATTTCGGTTTCTTTATCTGATTGGAACAACAAAAATGCTCACATTATTTGTAGTGTTGGAAAACACACTGTGTCTTATCACTTGCATAGGGTTTTAGAAATGTGTATGCATTGCTTGTTTCTTAACAAGTAGGGTTTTCCAACATGCATACTTACTAAATAGAAACAATGTCTTGAAGAGATTTTGTAATATAGACAGTCTGAATGTATTGAAAAGCCCTTTCAAAATTTAAAAGGACTTTTAATTTGGGCATAAATTGCATTTAAATTTTGCATGGCTGAAAAAAAAAGTGCACAAAATAATTGCAATTTGGAAAACACAATGTTTGGTTTTAGTTATTTCAATATCCTTGTTTAAATGTAAAGGGTTTTCTCATGGTGGGTTGCTTGATTCTTAACACCCATGGTTTTGCAACATGGAATATTACAAGACAATATGAATGTCTTTGAAACCACACATTCCATTATTGTGTTTTAATTTTAGTCGATTGAAAAAAAAAGTGCACAAAATAATTGTAAATGGGAAACACAGTGTTGGGTTTCAGTTTCAAATAGCACATCTGTCATTTAAGGGGGACTCTATTAACCTTCGACACATAGTGTGATTCATACTACACACTTCATTTTGTTTTGCAACAATTTATGTTGGAAAAACCTAGTTGTTAAGAAACAAGCAACCCAAATAGTGTTGTAAAACCCTCTGCAACACTATTAGATAGTACTTGTCACCTCAATTTGGTCGATTTTCTCCTCCAACTTGTCCACTTGTACTCAAACCTTCGGCTTTCCCTTTCAACGTGCAGACTGGAAACAAATAGTATTTTCACCTTTCTTTCTACAAACATAAAAGGCCCAATACCTACAACTGTGGCCAGGAAAGTGTGTCAGCACTGGTGGGTTTTCAAAATAATTGTTCGGTGTGGATGGAAAAAAAGCCAAAAATGTGGCATTCGAAACCATTATTTGCAAATATCAAAAAGCCCAGAGAAGGTCCCATTTTATCCATTTTTGGACAATGATGTTTTGGTGGATAGCAACGGGAAGAGTTGCAAGTGTTTGCAGCTCGGTAAGGTATGTATATCTGCTCTGTGTATGTGCCATTTTACCATTCTGCCATGAACATTGAAGAAATGAACAACTATTCATTGCTAGAAAACAATATTTGCACCTTTCTTTCTTGAAATAGAAAAGGCCCAATACCACGAAAGAAATATTATTTTCACCTTTCTTTCTTGAAATAGAAAAGGCCCACATCATTCCCTTCCACTTTTTCCGTGCCATAGAAAGAGACTTGCCAAGAAAGCAAACCTGCCCACCTTTTTCCCCCGGCAACAAGTGGGAAAACCCAACTGACGGTGCCATTAACTCCCACCTAACCATCGCTAGACGTTTGCTCCCGCTGCCACTTTTCTCCGTGATCGCTCGTCTGGCGGGCCCCACACTATGATGTCTCGTCATGTTATGTATGTTTCCATGTATATTGTTATGTATGTTTTACATGCGTTTTTGTATGTACATAGGTGCTTTTTGTCTAGTAGTTAGGTAACTCCTATGCTGCAAGAATGTAATGAAGTTCAGTTTTAGATTTTTGAACAACTCTTTGCGACAATCCAAATGTGATTTCACTTTCTTTATCTGATTGGGGCAAATAAATTGCTTGCATTATTTATGGAGTTGGAAAACACACTGTGTCCTCTCAATTGTAGAGGTTTGTAGAACACTATGTGGGTTGCTTGTTTCTTAATGCCATATATGGAGATAGTGTGTTTTCCAATACTACAAATAATGTGAGAACTTATTTGGTCGAATCAGATGAGGAAAATGAAAATGCCATTTTGATGTCATCTTACATAAATAGGTGCTTTTTGTTTATGAGTTAGCTTTCTCCTAATTGTAACAAATGATATGCTCCCATTATTTGCACAGTTAGAAAACACACTGTCTCCTGTCTGTTGCAGAGGGTTTTACAACACTATATATGGAGACAGTGTGTTTTCCAAGTATGCAAATAATGCGACCATTTATTTGGTCAAATCATATGAGGAAAGTGAAATGCCATTTTGATGTCATGTTACATACATAGGTTCTTTTTTGTCTAAAGTTAAAAAGATAGAAAAAATGCATGTAACATTGCCATTGTCCACATTTTTCATTTCTTGAGTTTGGTGGGTGGGAGGGAAGCTTTGGGGAGGAAAGTGTAGTTGTAGGCGGCTGAACCACTAGAAACCCCTCAAATGCATTGGTCATTATGGTGCATAGGAATTTTCCACTTTTTGATTTTGCAGTTTGCTAGCTGGGGAGGGACTTGCAGTCAAGGATGGAGACAGTGTGTTTTCCAACACTGCAAATAATGTGACCATTTATTTGGTCGAATCAGATGATTGCACAGTTTGAAAAGACACTGTCTCCTGTCAGTTCTAGAGGGTTTTATAACACTATATGGGTTGTTTGTTTCTTAACACCTTGTATGAAGACAAGGTGTTTTCCAACATTGCAAATAATGTGAGCATTTATTTGGTCAAAGCAGAAGAGGAAAATGAAATGCCATTTTTATCTCATGTTACATACATAGGTGCCTTTTGTTTATGAGTTAGCTTTCTCCTGATTGGAACAAATGAATTGCTTGTATTATTTGCATAGTTGGAAAACACAGTCTCCTCTCTCTTGCATCTAGGTTTTTACAACACAATATGGGTTGCTTGTTTCTTAACACCTTATATCGAGACACTGTGTTTTCCAACTGTGCAGATAATGTGAGCATTTATTTGGTCGAATCAGATGAGGAAAATGAAATGCCATTTTGATCTCATGTTATATAAATAGGTGCTTTTTGTTGATGAGTTAGCTTTCTCCTGATCGAAACAAATGAATTGCTCCCATTATTTGCATAGTTGGAAAACACACCGTCTCCTCTTAGTTGTAGAGGGTTTTACAAATAGTATAAGGGTTGCTTGTTTCTAAACACCTTATATAGAGATAATGGGTTTTCCAACACTGCAAATAATGTGAGAATTTATTTCATCGAATCAGATGAGGAAAATGAAATGCCACTTTGATCTCCTGTTACATACATAGGTGCTTTATGTTTACGAGTTAGCTTTCTCCTGATTGGAACAAACGAATTTATCGTATTATTTGCACAGTTGGAAAACACACTGTCTCCTCTTTACAACACTATATGGGTTGCTTGTTTCTTAACACCTTATATCGAGACACTATGTTTTCCAATTGTACAGATAATGTGAGAATTTGTTTGGTTGAATCAAATGAGGAAAATGAAATGCCATTTTGATCTCATGTTGTACATAAATAGGTGTTTTTTGTTGATGAGTTAGCTTTCTCCTGATTAGAAAAAATAAATTGCTCCCATTATTTGCACAGTTGGAAAACACACTGTCTCCTCTTAGTTGTAGAGGGTTTTACAATCACTATAAGGGTTTCTTGTTTCTGAACACCTTATATGGAGACAGTGGGTTTTTCAACACTGCAAATAATGTGAGCATTTATTTCATTGAATCAAATGAGGAAAATGAAATGCCACTTTGATCTCCTGTTACATACATAAGTGCTTTTTTTTTATGAGTTAGCTTTCTCCTAATTGGAACAAATGAATTGCTTGCATTATTTGCACAGTTGGAAAACAAACTGTCTCCTCTCTCTTGCAGAGGGTTTTACAACACTATATGGGTTGCTTGTTTCTTAACACCTTATATCGAGATGCTATGTTTTCCAACTGTGCAGATAATGTGAGCATTTGTTTGGTCAAATTAGATGAGGAAAATGAAATGCCATTTTGATCTCATGTTACATAAATAGGTGATTTTTGTTGATGAGTTAGCTTTTTTCTGATTGGAACAAATGAATTGCTCCCATTATTTGCACAGTTGGAAAACACATTGTCTCCTCTTAGTTGTACAAGGTTGTACAAACACTATAAGGGTTGCTTGTTTTTGAACACCTTATATGGAGATAGTGGGTTTTCCAACACTGCAAATAATGTGAGCATTTATTTTGGTGAATCAGACGAGAAAAATGAAATGCCACTTTGATCTCTTGTTACATACATAGGTGCTTTTTGTTTACGAGTTAGCTTTCTCCTGATTGGAACAAATGAATTGCTTGCTTTATTTGCACAATTGGAAAACACACTGTCTCCTCTCTTTTGCAGAGGGTCTTACAACACTATATGGGTTGCCTGTTTCTTAACACCTTATATCGAGACACTGTGTTTTCCAACTGTGCAAATAATGTGAGCATTTGTTTGGTCAAATCAGATGAGGAAAATGAAATGCCATTTTGATCTCATGTTACATAAATAGGTGCTTTTTGTTGACGAGTTAGCTTTCTCCTGATTGGAACAAATGAATTACTCCCATTATTTGCACAGTTGGAAAACACACTGTCTCCTCTTAGTTGTAGAGGGTTGTACAAAAACTATAAGGGTTGCTTGTTTCTGAACACCTTATATGGAGACAATGGGTTTTCCAACACTGCAACTAATGTGAGCATTTATTTTGGTGAATCAGATGAGGAAAATGAAATGCCACTTTGATCTCGTGTTACATACATAGGTGTTTTTTGTTTACGATTTAGCTTTCTCCTAATTTGCTTTTTGTTTATGAGGTAGCTTTCTCCTGATTGGAACAAATGAATTGCTTGCACAAAATGAACATTCATTGCTTCATAGTTCCAGCAGAATGGAAAAATGCTAGATATGATTGCTGATATATATACTAGTTTTAGCGATAGGTTAAATTGGAAATTAAATTGCCAATGTGTAGTTTAATATGTTTGTTTATTGTCTATGCAAGCTGGCATTTTTCACTCAGCAGAACATATAAATTGTATATTGGTAAAATTTGGAATAAAAAAATTATTTGTAGAACCAAATGTCTTTAATTTTCCAATTTAATATATCACTAACACTTGTCTTTCTTCTAGGTGGTTGATAAAGGGGAGGAAAGAAAAATGAACAAAACATGGGCAGGTGGATTGAGAAGGATGCTTGTGGAGATGTGAACCTTTTGCATTAAATACAGGTGATTTTGGCTACCATAGCTTGAATCACAAGTGTAGTGGATAGTTAAATTTCCAAAATTTATTATGCATTTACAAGTTCTGATTTGTTTGAAATTGTGAAATGTTGGGGTTTTCAATTAGCTATTATTTTAATGTGATTTTTAAGTGTTTTGCGCTAATTTGAAATATTTCACCAAAAGAGTTTATATGTGGACATACATAAGTATGTGAAATTACTTACAAACAAAATTCAAAGTGAAGAACCCAGTTCAAGGAAGAACACAGTTCAAGGGAAATGCATGTAGAGATTTTGAGTTTGGACCATATTCGTGGTTACCTAAAATTGTATCAGTATCTAGACAAGGTGTAACAACAATTTCTTCACTTGAATTGGGTTCTTCACTTGAAGTGCATTCTTCACTTTGAAATGTGAAAAGCAGTAGAGGATTTTCTGAGTATTTCCTATTTTACGAAATGGTGAATATACGTGCTCTTGAGAGTCCATCATATGATGTTGTCCTAATTTAAATCTCCTTTCTATCTCTCGAGTTGAATATTTCTCCATATTTAAAAGTTCTATTTAATGTTAGTTTTCCATCATCTGTCATTTTTTTGTGGTTCTTAAGTGTTTTTGTAATAGTTCTTTTTACAATTTTGCTATTTGTCTAGAATATTTAGTAAGTTATAAATGGTTCATTTTGAACATCTGATGGAAATTTTGTATAATGCTATTTGTATATCCTATTTCTACTCTTTATCACTATGTTTCAATCTGACCACCACACCGCAAAAGATGTGCAGATATAACAAGTCATTCCTTGAAATAGTTCTCTACACTGTATTAAATAGAACTCGTAAAGCCAATAGGTAGCAATAACCTGTACAAAATGGGTATAACGCCACAAACTTAATCGAACATTTGGCCTACATTACTTGGCACTAAATATTATAGACAAATAGATAAATTGTAAAAGAGCTATTAGAATAAAAACATACATCGAAAGAAAAAGTGACAAAACCGACAGACAGGAGGAAACATCTGGGCGATGGTTAGGTAGGAGTTAACAGTGTTGTCAGCTAGGTTTTCCTACTTGTTGTGGGGGGGAAAAGGTGGGCAGGTTTGCTTTCTTGACAAGTCTCTTTTCTGTGGCACGAGAAAAGTGGAAGGGAAAGTGATGTGGGCAGAAACAAAGCCTTTTCTATTTTTAGGAAGAAAGGAGAAAATATTATTTGTTTCTAGTCTGCACGTTGAAAGGGAAAAATGAAGGTCTGAGTTCACATGGATGACTTAGAGGAGAATACCGACAAAATTGAGGTGACAGGTACTATCCAATAGTGTTGCAGAGGGTTTTACAACACTATTTGGGTTGCTTGTTTCTTAACACCTACAGTTTTCCAACATGAATTGTTGCAAAACCGAATGAAGTATGTACTATGAATCACACTATGTGTTTCGGGTGAATAGAGTCCCCTTAAATGAGAGATGTGCTATTTGATAGAATACAACACTATCTATACGTTTGTATATTTGCATTACAAGACAAAGGTTGGGTATAAGTAAAGGCAGGCTTCAAAACACATTGTGTTTCCCAACATCCACTACACAATGTTCATCACTTTCAACGAGTTTATTCATTATTTCCAATAATGGCAAGAAATTGGTGTTCTTTCTTTTTGTAATGCACACCTAGATATACTAGTTTAAAAACTAGAAAGGGTTCGTTATGTTGTGATGTGGAGGTTTAAAAATGCAGTGTGTTATGAAGCATGCAATTTGTTATATACTTGAAACTTAAACAAAACAATGAAAGGTGTGATTTGGAATACTTTCATACTATTTTGTAACATTCCATGTTGCATAACCATGGGTGTTAAGAAACAAGTAACCCACCATGAGACAACCCTTTACATTTAAACAGGGAGATTCACATTATTGAAACCTAACATTGTGTTTCCCATTTACAATTATTTTGTGCACTTTTTTTTTTCAATCGACTAAAATTTAAACACAACAATGGAATGTGTTATTTCGAAGACATTCATATTGTCTTGCAATATTCCATGTTGCAAAACCATGGGTGTTAAGAATCAAGCCACCCACCATGAGACAACCCTTTACATTTGAACAAGGAGATTCAAATAATTGAAACCCAACACTGTGTTTTGCCAATTTCAATTATTTTGTGCACTTCTTTTTTCAGTCATGGGAAATTTAAATGCAATTTATGCCTAAATTAAAAGTCCTTATAAATTTTCAAAGGGATTTTAAATACATTGAGACTGTATATATTACAAAATCTCTTGAAGGTATTGTTTCTGTTTAGTAAGAATGCATGTTGGAAAACCCTAGGTGTTAAGAAACAAGTAATGCATATATTGTTCTAAAACCTTGTGCAAGTGAGAAGACACAGTGTTTTTTCCAAGATTGAAAATAATGCGAGCATTTTATTTGTTCCAATTAGATAAAGAAGCCAAAATGACATTTCATTTGTACCAAAGAGTTGTTCCAAAATTTGAAATTGAACTTCATTAAATTCTTGGCACCTCTTTTTTCTATTTGCAAATAATGCTTTCAAATGCCATGTTTTTTGAGTTTTTCTCCATTCCAAAATATGATTTTGAAAACCCGGTGGTGCTAACACGTTTTCCTGGCTATGAGATAAGACACAGAGTGAATGTCTGACAGTCAAGTCTTTTCGTTAGTGCTATTTGTCCGTTCGGCCACCTTTTCTGTCAAGGTGTTTTGTTCCAATCAGATGAAGATGGAATGAGATTTCCACTCTAGCAAAGTGAAATTTGAAAGTGGACTTTATTACATTCTTGGAGCATACCAAAACAAAACTGTTAGATATTGTGCATGGTTTCTGATTTCTTTAAACGTTATTAAGTAATTTCACACATATTTCCACAATGGGTTGTCAATTATTTCACTAGGCAATTGCAAAATTCCATATTTCCTGTTGCTCACTACCAACTTGCAAAACGTAGCTGTGGAAAATGGGACCTCGTTTGGGCTTTTTTCTATTTGCAAATAATGGTTTTCAATGATATGTTTTGGGCTTTTTGTCCATGCCGAATAATTATTTTGAAAACAAGATTTCTGTTATGATGCATGTGACATGCATTTTTGTAGGGAGAATAGCTTGCTCCCAATTGTAAAAGGTGATCTCCTTGCGACATGGCTTACACATGATAATGTGTTTCCCTTATTCATGGATAAGACATGTTTGCTTATCATTGCTAGTTGATTTGTGGATTCGATTGTGTAAGGATATTTGCATGAATGTTTTAGATCAGACTTTGTGATCCAACATCACGATGACTGATGTTGTCTTCTTCATCATGATGTTGGATCGCAGAGTGTAATAAAAAATGTTGATGCAAGAATTCTTATAGAATCGAATCCACAAATCAACTAGCAATAATCAATATGGATTGTGGAAATTTCATATCATTTATGTCTAATTATGTTATCATTTCAAACACATGTTTTTTTAGGGACAATAGCTTGGTTTTACTATATTTTGTAGGGAGATTAGCTTCTTCCTTGCAATTGGACGTCACTATTTTCCCTAAAGGAATTCACGTCAGAGGCATCATAACATACAAAAACACTATGATGGAACGATGTAATGTGGAAAATAATTGGTGGTTGGAAAACACTATGTGTTGTGAGTTCTTTCATTTTGCATGTTAGAATCTGAAGGTTTCATAGCACAGGGTGGAGTTACAGATGCAAGATATATAAAAGCATCCAAATTCAATTGAGGGGTGATTAACGAATTGGGATGTTGCTTGTGAAGGGTTTGTAAATGGTAATTGGTTTGCAAGTATAATAACACCCAATGTTTTCCAACATGCAATTACACATTGTTTTCCTTGGCATTCTATGAAAACGTCAGCCTCTCCATGCCTGATACAAGTGTTAGATAAAGACATGTCAACATTTCATGATAACTCAAAATCTTTGGAGCTACTTTGCAATATTTGCAAATCAAGCTCTTCTCTCCAGCACACATGACCACCTCTTCCACAATCTCATCCAGTCAGCTCCATGTTGATGGAAGGTGTCATCCATGTATGATGGAGAGAAAAGCATGTTTTGGAATTGAGAAAGTTATGCTTGAAAGTTTCCCAGTTGTCATGAAATTTTGTCATGCTATTGGGGAGGGGGGGACAACCTTGTGTGTTTTCCATCTTGAAACTTTTTTTGTGCATATTGTGTTCAAAATGTATAATGGTATTGAAATGGAATGTTTTTTGCAAGTAAGGGTTGTTATAAAATATGGAGGTGAACTTCAATACACTGTGTTCTTATAGTCTGCATAATAGAGAGTTCTTTCTTTCAAGAAGAATTGAGAAGCGAGGGACAACCCTCTGTGTTTTCCATTGTGCAACTTTTTTTTTTTTTTTGTGTGCAACTTTTGCTGGAAGCAAGGGCAGTTATAAAATATGAAGGTGAACTTCAATACATTGTATTCTTATGGTTTGCATAACACCAACTGTTGTCTTTGAAGAAGATTTGAAAAATGTGGGACAACCCTGTGTGTTTTCCATCCTACAACTTTTTTGTGCATCTTCTATTCGAAACATATTACGATATTCAAATGGAATGTTTGCTTCATGTAATGGGTTGTTATAAAATATGAATGTGAACTTCAATACAGTGTTTTGTTATAGTCCGCATAACAAAAAGTGTTGTCTTTCAAGAAGAATAGAGAAGCGAGGGAAAACCTTGTTAGCCAAATTGAGGTGGGGGGAGTAACCAATAGGGTTGTTTCTTGTAAAGGGTTTTAGAAAAGTTTGTGAGTTGCATGGTTTATAACACCTTGTGTTTTCCAACCTGAAAATTTAGATAACAATTTGAATGTCTTGAAAAGCTTTTCTTTTTTAGATTGTATGAATGTATAAAAGGAATGTCCAAAAATTACAACTGTAGTGCCCCTCCGTCTGTGATGTCCTTGTGTTGCCTCTGACTCGCTTGTAAAGTTAGTATTGATTGGCATGATTTGAATTGATTCAATTTATTTAGTTTGTGCTTTGAGGTATTAAATAAAATAAAAGTTATAATACTTCTATGTTTTTGTCAAAAAAAAAATATTATTAATGTTTAAAATGAATTAAATAAATCAAACTTGAATATTATAATTAAATAAAAAAAATTAAATGATTGTGGAAGTAATGAATAATAGTATAATAAACAAAATTAAATGCAATATTATGTCAGTTTCACATAAAGATTTAATTACATAATTTCGCATGTAAGGTTTTGTAACCGCTCAGCATAAATGTAGTCCTTAATTAAAGATTCTTTGTAACTAAAACTTGTTGAAAGAAATTACACCTATAGAGCATTTGGAAGTCGAAGAAAACTGTAGAATATTGAAAATAAATAATAACTATATTTAGCTTTTGGAATAGGGAGAATGAGAGAGGATCCTGTACTGTAAATGAAACATAACTTAAAAGAATTGTTAAAGGTATTTTTATCTTCCTGTCTGTGCAACTCAATCATACCCTGGTTGCATCGTAAATATAATCATTGAAACTAGAAACTGGAAACAGATTCCCAGTTTTCCAATTTGGTGATCAGAACAATGGTGATGTGAAACTGTAGATAACTTGCTCTGATGGCCAAGCATACGGTGGTAATCCCAATTACCTACATTCTCAAGTTTTGAAGAAATCAAGATATTTTGAAGTCGTGCTTTCTGGAAACTTGTCTCTAGAAAAGTCTTCTTCCGAAATCAGTGTGACACTTCCTTCGAATGTCTCTGCTGAGAATTATATCGACTGTCTTCGCCTCATGTATTCATCTGACCGGGAAATACTCCTTTATTTCTCCAATGTAGATCATTCCCTACGCATTTTACCAGTTGTTTCCTTATTACTATTTGAAGACAAAATTCAAGCGTGCAAGGAATTGGGCGGTTCCTCTTCTGGAGGGAAGGAGGTGGTAGTAGAGTTTAAAAAAAAATCTGCAATGAAGGTAAGGTAGAAGATGGTAATAACAATGCCTCTTTCCAGGTATATTTCCAGTGTCTTAATCCTTGAGTCTTTTATTTTGTATGTTATCGTCTTGTTTATGTTAACTATGTAGGAAAATGAGCTTCTAGCTATTGTATGCTTTTAATTAAATTGCTTGAGTGATGCACTGGATAGCTTTCTAATGTATATATATATTGTAGTGCAAGTATAGATTATTCTTGATCGACTTGGACTAATTAAGTTGATCTAATAAGTATATGGTATTCAGCTAATGCATATGTTGGGTATTTCTATGTATTCTTCCATCATGAATGATTTTATCACCATGTATTTGGGTGCACTACATCTTTCCTTATGTTAATGTTTGAGGGTATCTGATTACATGATATTCCTCACATATGATATTGAATGGTTGCACAAGGCATGAGGGATAGCTCGAGTTGAATCTTAAAGGAATGCCCTTCAAGCTTGGATCTGTGTGAAGGGTACTTTCTTTTGTGTGTTTTATGATCAAGGTAATAATACAATTCTATACTGTTCTTATCCCCCACTTCTTGTAAACGTGTTTCCCTGGATATTGTGATCTGCATTTACTTGTTCTTGATTCTGCGACCTGCAATGCTTTAAGATCATTATATGACTATGAAAGAATTCCATGATTGAACTAGCATGCAAAATTGTGACACTCCAATGTAACCCTCAAAGTTGATGCTACAATTCTCCTTATCCATGCATTGTAATAGATGTCTCAAATTCTAAATTAAAAGCCTTGTTTCCTTAACGAATATACCAACATAATAGAGAGATTTCCTTTGATCATGGTAAAGTTTAACTCCCCAAACTTCAAATCTGAGCGCGTCTCTGGAAACTCGCTGCCAAACAAAACTGCGTCTAGTTCAAAAAGGAAAGGTTGTTCATTATTTCTCCTACTCTTAAGTCACGTATTTGCACCTCACCTTTCTCCTTCCCTTCAATCTTGGGGATAACATTTGGGATTTGACAATAATGCAAGAAGATGTCGATATTTCCAAATTCCATTATTCACTATTTAATATACTTAGCAATTGTTCAGAATTAGATAGCCTCCCTGAAACCTTTGGTAACTTTTCATAACTGCAACTAGTAAATTAAATAATCTCTCTGATTTTATTATCAGCCTGTCTCAGCCGCGCACTTTTGAAACATAATAGGAAGTTTAAAGGTTTAAATAATCTCTCGGATTCCTTTGTCAATCTATCACAGTGGATGCATTTGATTTTAAGTTGTATTTTTCACATGCTTTTGTAATTATATAATGTTAGTATTTAAGTCATTTACTATGACGGAGAATTAGTTATTAAGTGAATAAATTGGTCTAAGTTGAAAGAAAAAGTTGACTATATTTAATTATTAGGTTATATTATTTTGAGGAAAAATTTACTTATCTATTATTCATTAATAAAAGGTTCTGATCTTAATAAATAAATATAAGTATGGGGCTATAACTAGGTAATAGGGAAATAAATTTATGTGTCCTTTCAGATGTAGGTATGTGGATATAGGTAGATCAATGAGTCTTTCTCTTTCTTATTATATGAAGTTTTATCTTAGGTACACTTATCTTTATGTTATGGTATATTTTAGTTAGGAATGATACCTCTATTAAGATGGAATAAATGAGCTATAATTTAAATGATATAAACAGGAGGATCAGTGCTATCATCCACATCTATTTGACCTCACACTAAAAGGTTGTGGTCGTATAAGGGTAGAAGTGTTAATTGATCTTTATGTAGATATTTGTAATATTTGTGGGGTATGGTGATTATACTATGTAATAACGTTATAGGTGATATTTTACCAAGTTAAGTTAGTGCCATTAGTTTAAAGTATATTTTCACATAATAATATTGTCGTACTATAATCTTGTGTCATGGAGTTTATTACTATTAAGTAAATATTTTGAATAATTGTGTCCAAGAGACTTCTTTCTCATTAGATTTTAGTTGTAGTTGCCTGGTAAGCTATGTGGTGAGAAATGTGATAGCTGTGTTGATATGGAGGTTGTAGAGAACATGAAATGGGATTTATTGCTCTTAGTCCTTAGTAAAACATATACGATGACTTAAGTAATTATTGGATTATTGAGGAAGTATGTATTGAAAATTCTTTTGGTTGTATGAACTACATCTTATTAAACAAATGGATAAATTGTATTTGGAAGTTGACATTCTTTAGTGAATGAGCATTGAATGCATATGTATGTTTAAGGGCTAATTTGATGTTTCCAATTTGATGTGTCCTCCTTTACGTTTGCTTGTTTTCAAAAATGATTTTTTTCGTTGGGTTCGTGTCGAGTTATGAGTGATTTGATGGACCCTTTCATTGTGACTTTTCTTGAGTTTGCATGAGTTGGGAATCCTCTTTAATTTAAATTGTGTTGCTATTCATTAACCCTACGTGATGAATTCTTGGTTTGTTTGGAGTTGTGGGGGTCTTATTAATTGATTTTGTGGTGGAATTTATTGGATACTTATGCGATGCTTGGTGGTGATATGTTTATGCTCCTTTATTGAATGCAGTCTCCCCACATTTATTATTTTGGTGAAACATTAAATTATATTGTTGTCATGTTTGTTGTTGTCATGGGTCATTTGTTTACCAATGTATGGGTATCTTGTGAGGGGGAAATTGAGGTCTCCCTTGGATGCCTAGTTGGATGTTCTTTTTACCTTTGTTGTTTCTGGTTAGTTTCGTGTTGATGTGAATGCCTTTGGAGACTAAGTTTGATTCAAGGAATACTTTGTCATTTAATTTGTGTTGCAATGTAATTGGGAACTCATGTTTTGTTTATGAGTTGTGGATAGTTGATCTTCTTGAATTCCTGATTTATTTTGTATCGAAGTTGATTATATAGTCTGGATGGAGTTGTTGATCTTATTTTAATGTATTCACTCATTATATTTGAATTGAAAATAGTTCTTTAAGGTCTTGCATTTATTGTTGTCAGTTTTTTTCATGAGGAAACCCTAGTGTAAGCCCTTTGAGATACTTCCAGAGACATTGAGAAAAGTTGTGAGAATTTCATTGATTTCTTTTGGCCAAGATTGTGATCATATTGTTGATTTTTCATGATTTTGCTCGGGTTGTACAATGTGAATGAGATTTCTATTTCACAGTTTTGGCAAGATGGGTAATGTCTCGCGTTTGCTTCAATTGAAGTTGGATATTATGTTTCCTTGTTGGTACAACCCTTGGATTTTGGTTTTTATGTTTTGAGTGTCTAGAGAGAGAGTGGCTCTAAGTGGATGGTCAGTGCACAAAGGGGCACCAGGATAGCCCTCGTTAGAGTGTGATTAATAAGTGAAAACCTAAGTAATTAACTAGGGGGTGGGTAGAATCACATTAAAAAGATAATTGATGCCTCACCCACCTTTTAGTGCTATCACAGGCTAAAGGGGATTGAGAAGGCCGTGGTTGGCAAGATCGTTGCCTTGTCTTCACGAAAGGTTGACGGTTCCGCATGAGCAACCCTATGGGGCGGTTCCTTGAGATAGGTAGCCTGGAAAACCATAGATGGAGTCGGTTCCTAGAACTTGGTTGCCTGGATAATCCATCGGTAGATGGAGGCGGTACCTTGTGATAGGTAGCCTAGTGAATCCATATAAAGCCATGCAATGACACTCTCCTCTAACACTCCTTATTATGTTGCTTCTTTGGAAATCCTCTGGAAGTGGTCCTTTGTCTTGAATTGATGATTTATTATTGTTTAAGTGTGAGTGATCTTATGTGTTTATATTTTTTTCTCTTGAGTTGGTCATATGTCTATGTCTAGATGTTCTAGGTCGGGGATTCTTCCTTATTTACTCCTAGCACGAGGGTGGTCGGGTGGATCGTGCTTCGCACCCCGTTGGGTTCCCTCTTTTTATGCAGGTTTATTATTTAGTGCTGTGCTGGCAGTTGTTGTTGATCCAGTGTTCGTGGGTACCAGATTTTTGTACTTCTTATGTAATTCATTATTGTTGTATCACTCCCATGTAGTTGGGAAGTTTTGTTTTGTAATTGTATATGATGTTGTTTTGATGTAATCTCTTATTGATGTTTTGTATTATCACTCTTGTGATTCATCTTGTACTATTTTCATGATGCAATTTTATATGATGTTTATATCTTTGATTATTCTATTATCTTATGTCTCTATAATTGTATTTGATATTCAATTTTTTTTTTTGATATTAGGAATGTTTGTTGTATTTATGTACACAGATGGTTTCTTATCAATGAATTTTCATGAATGTGTTACATTTGTTAATGTTTACTTTGTTATGGATTATATCTTTGGATTTATTCTTTACTGCTGTTGTATGGATTTAAGTTCGTAATGTCTCCTTGTGTACCCCAAGGGATGTATGTGTTAGTGAATCTACTTAAAAGAAATTCATGTCATGACTTAATGTGTATTACATGTATGTTATGTTAACTTAAAAAAAATAAAAAAAATTGTGCAGTAATTATTGTTTAATTGTCCTTTGGGGTTCCCACGATGGGGCGTTACAACAACTCTTACTTATGGTATAAATTGCAATTCACTATCTTCATGTGATTGAAAAAAATAAATGGACAAAATAATTGCATGTTGTAAAACATAGTGGGTTACTTGTATAGCGTTTTACAACAGTGTGGGTTGTGTGTTTCAAATTCTTCTTTTCATTGAAAATATATATGCTTGATTCTGTAAATGGTGCAATAAATTTTGGAACTTTAACTGTGCATAACACTTGCAACAATTTTACAGTTTACTGGAAACCAAGGATGTAAGGAGTAAAGGGGAAATTGCTACCTACACCGAACAATGTCATTGACATGGACAACACACCTGAAAGGGTGTGTAGTGGCACACTTCTTCGGGGCGATCGTGTTCACGAAACATGCAGGTAACATCTGGTAATTACAAGATGCAATCAAATGTATAATTTTAATCTCTCATAAGTCGTTATGATGTTGAATGGAAAGTGGGAACATTTTAATCAGGAGGCAACAATGACGGTACAGAGGAAGTCCACTCATTTAAGGAAAATGGTGAACCCTAAGGAAACAACGTCTTCAGTAATTGATTGTGAACTTCCAATTTCCCTTTCCTTCCTATGCGTCAATCATGCTTTATAATTTCAGTTACAAAATATCATGTCTATTACAAATATGCTGATTTGGGTAGTATATCATTCTTTTCATTCATGAAAATAATTAGGGAGACCATCATGCTCATGCCATAGTCCACGACCACAAGGTAAAGCGTGGAAAGTGTGGAAAGGGAGACCCTAAGGATGGAGGGGGACCCAATGAAGCACAAGGTGATGTGGTGGATGGGAAGAAATATATAATAACTGAATTATTGCATCGTTTCATTGTGTGTATATGTTGTGCATTCAATTTTTTTGAATATCAAATATATTAAGCGATTTTGTTTTCCAAATTTGTTGTGCAGGTTGCTGCTGAATATAGAAGAGAAGTGGTGAATGGTAGATATATATATTATTGTATTGTGGAAGAATGTACAAGAAATTATTATGATTGGAGAGTGTTCAACATGCATAGGTTTTAGCATCACTGCCTTCCTATTCTTGAGACACCAAATCGTGGCCAAATTGCATTAGGGGGGGGGGAACCAAAACAACCCACTCCTCCCTCTGATAAATTGAAAGATTACCTTCTAAAGAATGTGGATAATACAGAGTACCAAATGAATATACAACAATATTTGCAGTAGAAGCATGTTATTAAAGGTGTCTGTGGAAAATATGGGAAACATAGCTTCCTTCAACTTCCTCAACAAGGAAAGGATGAGGTGAAGAGGAAAATGGCGTTATACAACAGTGAGAAGAGGAAGGAGGAGAGAAGGAAAAAAATATTACAATTGCAAGAGAGGAAGAGACGGGAAGGAATGGTAATGTCGAACTGAACTATTAATTCTAAATTTTCCTTGCTTCATATTTTCTATTCTGATGCATCCAAGGTTCACTTAACGTTAACTTACATGACATTACAGGGTGATGGTCGAGAAGCAGTTTCTTCCCTCGAGCATAGTAGTGTTCATTCCCTAGATGAAGTTGTGCCCATGGAAGGCGAAGACGATGCTGTCCCTCCCAACCCTATGTTTAACATTCACAAGAAGCATTGTGCATGGTCGAAAGTTTCAAGGCAGCCTGTGAAGAAGAAACGACAACAAATGGTGATCTTGAAATATTCTATTTAATCTAATGTTTGTTTAGATTATTTGAATGAATTGGTTGCATGCATCTGATTTTGATGCGACCTTTCAATTCATCCAATTACACAACAATGATGAACAAAAAACTACTGCCCTCGAGCAGGTCTTTGCTGTTGTGGAAGATGAAGCATTGCCCACGGAAGCACAAGTTGATGTTGTTCCTCCTAACCCCCTGTCTAACATTGAGAAGAAGAAAAAGCATGTACAGTTTAAAATTTTCTCATGCCCTCACAAGAAGAAATGAGTACAAATGGTGATTTCAATATCTTCTATTTGATGCTTGTTTTCATTATTTCAATGAATTCGTTGCATGCATATGAATTTGATGTGACATTTCAATTCTTGCTATTACAGGGGAACAATGAACAATGGAGTCCTGCACTCGAAGAGGATACTCTTCAGTTGGAAGACGAAGTGGAGGCCATGGATAAACAAGATGATTTTCCTTCCAACCTACCCTATAACATTTAGAAGAAGAAGAAGAAGAAGAAGGACCCTATGTAGTTTAAATTTTCCTTCTTCCCTCGCAAGAAGTGAGAACAAACTGTGATTTCCAAATATTTTATTTCATGTTTTTTTTTATTATTTCAATTAATTGGTTTTTTGCACCTGAATCTGATGTGACGTTTCAAATCCTACTATTATAGGGCAATGTTGAACAATGGACTTCTGCCCTCAAAGAGGATACTTGTGATTATGAAGACAAAGCACACGCCATGGAAGAACAAGATGATGTTCTTCCTCCCAAACCACCGTATACCATTGAGAAGAAGAAGAAGAAGGACTGTATACAGTCTAAATATTCCTCACATCATCACAAGAAGAAATAAGAAGAGACGGTGATTTTGAAATCTTCTATTTAATGCTTGTTTTGATTATTTCAATGAATTCATTGCATGCATATGAATTTCATGTGATGTTTCAATTACTGCTATTATAGTTGAATGATGAACAATCGAGTCATGCCCTCCAATAGGATACTATTGATTTCGATGATGAAACCAAGGACATGGAAGAAGAAGATGATGTTGTTCCTCCCAACCCCTCGTCTACCAATGTTTAGAGGAAGGAGTGTATACGGTCTAAAGATTCCTCACGCCCTCGCAAGAAGAAACGAGAAGAAACAGTGATTTCCAAATCTTCTATTTAATATTTTATTTCATTATTTCAATGAATTCGTTGCATGCATCTAAATGTGATGTGATGTTTCAATTCCTACTATTACAGGCCAATGATGAACAACGAAGTCCTACCCTCCAACCAAGTTTAAGGGAAGATGAAGCAGATGCCATGGAAGAATAAGATGATGTTGTTCCTCCCAACGCACCATCTAATAATGTTGAGAAGAAGAAGAAGAAGAAGAAGAAGGAGCATATATGGTCAAAAGTGTCAAGGTGCCTTGACATGGACGAACTAGAAGAAACGGTGAATTCCAATTCTTTTATTTAATGTTTGTTTTGATTATTTTAATGAATTGTTTGCATGCAGATCAATTTGAAATGACCTTTGAATTCTTGCTATTATAGGGAAAGGATGAACAATTGAGTGTTGGACTTGACCTAATTGGCCATGTCGTTGCAATTGAAATGGGAGAGGCTAATGAAAATGGACATGCAGATGGGGAGACCCCTAGCCTGCAAGTGGGGCAGGGAAATAAAGATGGACATGGGGACAGGGAGAGAACTGGCCTCCAAGTGGGAGAGGTAATAGAGATGGACATCAGGACGGGGAGAACACTGGCTTACATGTGGAACTGGGTAACATAGATGGACATGGGGACAGGGAGAGCATTGGCTTGCAAGTGGGAGAGGGTGATAAAGATGGACATGGGGTTGAGGAGAGCGTTGGCCTGCAAGAGGGAGATGGAAACAATGATGGAAATGGGGATGGGGAGAGCACTGGATTGCAAGTGGGAGAGGGTAATAAAGATGGACATATGGATGAGGAGAGTGTTGGCCTACAAGGGGGAGATGGCAATAAAGATGGACACATGGATAGGGAGAGCACTGGTTTGCAAGTGGGAGAGGGTAATAAAGATGGACACGAGGATAGGGAGAGCATTAGCTTGCAAGTGGGAGAAGGTAATAAAGATGGACATAGGGATGGGGAGAGCACTGGCTTGCAACTAGAAGAGGGTAATAAATATAGACACAGGGATGAGGAGAGGGCTAGCCTATAAGGGGGTGATGGCAATAAAGATGGACATGGGGATGAGGAGAGCTGTGGCATGCCATCTATATTGGTATCAAACCCAACACACTTCCATCCTTCTGTTATTATTTCTTTATGAATCTTTGAATGCACCTTCAATTATGCTTCATGTCAATGACGTTTCTATTGTAGGAAAATCCGGTGGATGAACAAATGATAGAGTTCAAGGGAATAACTTTTAAGGTCAGTGATCACGTTGACCTTTGGAGGCTGTGTAAATGGGTTTCCAAAGGCATTGTACATGTTGCCAGAAATGCTCAAAACCACTGCTTTTAGAACCCAAAAAATTGTGTCAGAGTTAGCATTGTTGAGGCCATTGCTGGTGAATGCTATGTTCCTTTTCCACGTCCTAGCACAGAGACTGTCAGAGAGTGCATGGGCGGCTTTGTCATATGGAAGCTCTATGAGATGAAGAATTTTGTTCCAGAGGTACACATAAATGATATATTCCTATATATATATCATACTACGTATATTGTTTCCATGTATACATTAATTCTCATTAATTGTTTGCTATAGGGTGAAGGTGTTAAACCTGCCAAGGACAAACCATAGCATATGAAGAAATCTATTGTTTCACATTCATCATCTACGAGGGTTCGTGGAATTGGAATCGCCCCTCTCAAAATACACAAGGACCCTAAGAAACATGCCATTTATTATGCAGGCATGAACTCCATTGCAAAGAACAGGTGGCGTAGGAATGGATGAGACAAGCTCTGAATATATTTTCTGCATTTTCAGTTTCATAATTTGATTATTGAATAGTTGTGGTCTAGAGATACACCATTTTCATATGTTTGAATAATATGTTGTTAAACATTTGATAGGAGACTTTTCACGGGTCTCTCTAATTATTTGATTATTGAACAACTATGTTGAACATATATACTAATTTCATAAAATAATTGGAACACATATATTGGAACATTATATGTTGAACATATATTAGATGTTCACATAATTGTTATCCATTTCATATTAGACTTTTCATAGCTCTGTAATTGTTTCGTTATGATGAAGAATGTTATGAAGTCCACTTTCAATTCTTAGAACAAGTATTTTGTCAACTGTGCATATTTCCTTTTTCCATGTGATTGGAACAAATAAAATGGTAGCGGGTATGTGGGGGATCATCATGGAAAAATAGGCCCTTAAGTGGCAAAAAATTTAGAAAAATCAATGTTAGGCAACTTGACGTAAATTTTTTGAATAAGTTATCTATATTATTTCAAATATGTAAGAATAGAATCTGTAGAAAATTAAATGTAGTTTCTAAACTACTAGGTTTATTTAAAAAAATAAAAAATCTATTTGGTGAAAATTTGAAATTTCAATGCAGTAGTACTTAAATTTCAATGAAAAAAGAAGTAGGTGTATGTCTGACTAGCCTAACCACAATAAAATGATCATATTTTTTTATAAGATTTTAGATATAAGTAGAGGACTCATGTCCCGATGTGATGCATATTTTTTTGTAATTTTTTTCCAATTAAATAATTAATTATGAATTTTTTATTACAACTTTTAAAAAATATAAAAACTTGTATGTCTGACCACCTTAACTTGGTCAAAACTTCATGAAATTCAATTTTTATTTTTTTAATACTATATTATGCGAATCATAGAATGTGATGCATGTTTTAGATTCAAAAAATGTGATACCATTTGAAAGCTACAAATATTTTTCAATCAGCTTATCAATCAAGAATTTAGTCATAATTCAAATAGAAAATGAATAATAATTATTTATTAAATTCAAAGTAAAGCATAATTTATATTGATGGAAATCTGGGAATCTCCTTTAGAAACCCTTTTCGTTTCATCCATTTTGGGTTAAAAAAAAGTCATCAACCACATACCCTACACATACCCATCATATCGCCACTTTTTGGCCCATCATGATCCTGCACATACCCTAGCAGTGTTTGCAGTCTTGGAAAACACACTATCCCCTGTCAGTTATTTTGTTATGATAAGTATTTCTTTCGTTATGACCAATAATGCAATGAAGTCCACTTTGAATTTTTAGAGCAAGTCTTTGCTATGGTGGAGATGGCAGATTTCTATTTTCCATGTGATCAGAACAAGTAAAATGCTTGCATTCCTTACACTGTTGGAAAACACACTGCCCCCTCCTACTATTTTCCTTACACAAAGTTTTTATTTTGCACGCTCCAAAAATGAAGTGAATTTCGGTTTGAATTTTTACATGAAGGATTTGGTAAAGTTTAGCTGGGGTTTTTCCCTTTTTCATGTCATTGTAACAAATAAAATGCTTGTATTGGTTGCAGTTTTGGAAAACACACTGTCCCCTATTTGTTTTTTGCTTCTTAACAAGTCTTCATTTCCTATGCTCCCAAAAAGAAATGAAGTCCACTTTCAATTTTTAGAACGACTATTAGGTAGAGTGGAAATGCCATATTTCCTTTTTCCATGTGATTGGAACACATAAAGCGCTTGTAGTGATTGCAGTTTTGGAAAACACACTGTCCCTTGTTAGTTATTTCTTTCTGATTAGTAATTATTTATGATGTTGTATAAATGCATTTATGTCCACTTTCATATTTCATGAAATGTTTTATATTTTATAGGCTCCCATAATGTAATCAAGTCCAATTTCAATTTTCATAACTAGTTGGTTGAGTACAAATGTCATTTCCTTTTTCCATGTGATGGGAACAAATTAAATGCTTGCATTGCTGGTAGTGTTGGAAAACACACTATCCTATGTCAGTTACTTCAATATGAATACTTACTTATGTATGTCATCTTACTTACAAATGTAAGCACATGCCAATATCTTTGATCATGTAATTATTGAACAATTATGGTGTGGAATTACATTATA
>VDFB02323800.1:0-68189 GCA_007258455.2 Sequoia sempervirens | reverse complement strand
TGTTGGGTTTCAGTTATGTGAATCTCCTTGTTTAAATGGAAGGGGTTGTCTCATGGTGGGTTGCTTGCTTCTTAACATCCACGGTTTTGCAACGTGGAATGTTACAAAACAGTATGAATGTCCTCAAATTAACACATTCCATTGTTGTGTTTTATTTTTAGTCAATGGAAAAAAAAAATGCAGAAAATAATTGTGAATGGGAAACACACTGTTGGGTTTTAGTTATGTGAATCTCTTTGTTTAAATGGAAAGGGTTGTCTCATGGTGGGTTGCTTGCTTCTTAAAACCCACGGTGTTTGCAACATGGAATGTTACAAAACAATATGAATGTATTCCAATTCACACATTTTATTCTTGTGTTTTAATTTTAGTCGTGTTTTAATTTTAGTCGATTGAAAAAAGAAGTGCACAAAATCATTGTGAATGGGAAACACACTATTGGGTTTCAGTTATTTGAATTTTCTTGTTTAAATGTAAAGGGTTGTCTCATGGTGGGTTGCTTGCTTCTTAACACCTACAGTTTTGCAACATGGAATGTTACAAAACAGTATGAATGTCTTCCACTTGACACATTTCATTGTTGTGTTTTATTTTCAGTCGATTGAAAAAAAAAAGTGCACAAAATAATTATGAATGGAAAACACAGTGTTGGGTTTCAATTATTTGAATCTCCTTGTTTAAATGTAAACGGTTGTCTCATGGTGGGTTGCTTGCTTCTTAACACCCACGGTTGTGCAACGTGGAATGTTACAAAATATTATGAATGTCTTCAAATTAACACATTCCATTCTTGTGTTTTTATTTCAATCAATTGAAAAAAAAAAAGTGCACAAAATAATTGTGAATGGGAAACACACTGTTGGGTTTCAGTTATGTGAATCTCCTTATTTAAATGGAAAGGGTTGTCTCATGGTGGGTTGCTTGCTTCTTAACACCCACGGTTTTGCAAAATGGAATGTTACAAAATAGTATGAATGTCTTCCAATTCACACATTCCATTCTTGTGTTTTAATTTTAGTTGATTGAAAAAAGAAGTGCACAAAATCATTGTGAATGGGAAACACACTACTAGGTTTCAGTTATTTCAATCTCCTTGTTTAAATGTAAAGGGTTGTCTCATGGTGGGTTTCTTGCTTCTTCACACCCACAGTTGTGCAACGTGGAATGTTACAAAAAAGTATGAATGTCTTCAAATTAACACATTCCATTCTTGTGTTTTAATTTCAGTTGATTGAAAAAAGAAGTGCACAAAATAATTGTGAATGGGAAACACATTGTTGGGTTTCAGTTATGTGAATCTCCTTGTTTAAATAGAAAGGGTTGTCTCATGGTGGGTTGCTTACTTCTTAACACCCATTGTTTTGCAACATGGAATGTTACAAAACAATATGAATGTCTTCCAATTCATGCATTCCATTCTTGTTTTTAAATTTCAGTCAATTGAAAAAAGAAGTGCACAAAATAATTGTGAATGGGAAGCACACTAGTGGGTTTCAGTTATTTGAATCTCCTTGTTTAAATGTAAAAGGTTGTCTCATGGTGGGTTGCTTTCTTCTTAACACCCATGTTTTTGCAACATGGAATGTTATAAAATAGTATGAATGTCTTCAAATTAACACATTCCATTTTTGTGTTTTAATTTCAGTCGATTGAAAAAAAAGTGCACAAAATAATTGTGAATGAGAAACACAATGTTGGGTTTCATTTATGTGAATATCCTTGTTTAATTGGAAAGGGTTCTCTCATGGTGGGTTGCTTGCTTCCTAACACCCATAGTTTTGCAACATGGAATGTTACAAAATAGTATGAATGTCTTCCAATTCACACATTCCATTGTGTTTAAATTTCAATCGATTGAAAAAGAAAGTGTAGAAAATAATTGTAAATGGGAAACACAATGTTGGGTTTCAGTTATAAGTACATTTTATTTGTACATTTGGAGCAGTTGCTTCCTTATCAGCTCTTAGGATAGTAACATCCATTTTTTGGATAGAGTTTTGAATGTCTTCAATACTTGTCTGTAGCTTTGCAGCCACTCTTTGGTTAGCTTGGAGAGTGTCTTTCTCATTAGAGAATGCAAAGGTTTTATGTTTGATACGTTATTTACAAAACTTGTCTACCATTTCACACATGGCTTTCATGTCTCTAAGCAACTATTTCTTTTTTTTTTTGGAATGAAATCCTTTTCTTGTTTACACAATACGAATGTAATGAAAAGAACATCTTCAAAATATAAAACAAGTCACAGCTAGACTAGAAATTGTGTTTGAACTTTTTCTCATTAATAAACTATAGGCATGTTGGAAAACACTATGGGTTGTACTTTTGATATGTTTGTCAATATGTTTGTTTGCTATAAGCTGAAGGGTGGAATTTTTTACTTTTGTGCTTGATGTTCTTTTGTCGGTCATGCTTAGTTTTATGTTCACAGATGTTTGACTTCATTGACTAATTTTTTTATCACCAGATGCAATGATCGTGTTATTTTCTTCACATTGTTGGCATCCATAGAAGTAATTACATGTTATTATTCACGTTAGGCTTATAGGCTACATAAAAAGTTGCAGGTTGGACTTCCCATCCGGTTGTTCAACCTGCACTTTTTTATTTCATGCATTGTCATATACACTTTTGTTGGTCATGTTAACTCACCCCATATGGAAGGGTCGATATCACAACATGTCTGCTTAGGTAAAACAGGTTTGTACACCCCATATACTATGATGTCTTATTCTTCTTTCACATGAGGTTGTGATTTTACATGTGGTCTTTATGTCTACTTCGAGGTTCCAGTAGACACTAGATGTTTTCCAACATGCATTGGTTGACATCATGGTTGATAGGAAAATTTGCACATGTATGACTTTCTTCATTCACTCCATTACTGATTCATGATTTTGTCAACAAATGCAAAAAAAAAAATATTCTTTGGCATTGTTGGCACTAATGGATGTACATTTATTTACATAGAATTTTCTAAAAGGTTTTGGTTTCCCTGTAACCTTTCATCTCCATTAACACATACACATGCACCACAACCAAGGTTTCTTCCCTAATACATCCATTCTTGGAACTGTAGAATTAATTATATAGTGTTATGCACATTACACTCATACGCCACATACAAAGTTGTAGGTTGAACCACTCATTGTGTGATTCAACATTCACTTCCTTTTTTCATGAATTTCTAGATGCGCCTTTGTTGCACATGTTAAGACCCCCTAAACGGAAGGTTGAATATCACAACATGCCTCCTCAGGTAAGAAAGGTTTGTACACCCCATATTCTCTTAAATATTTGTTATATTTACATGTGGGGTTGCATTCTTTATGTCAACGTCGTGTTTTCCAACCTGCATTTGCTTTCATCATGGTTGATAGAAAATTTTACACCTTTATACCTTTCCTCATACACTTCATCACTGATTCATCTTTTTTTCATAAAAGTTTTTTCTTGCCCTCTAACCCTTCCTCTCCTTTAACACTTACACACGCAGCACAACCAACGTATATTCCCATGATAATACATCTCTTGTTGCCATTGTATAATTAATTACATACTGTGATGCATGTTCCACTCCTACGCCACATACGAAGTTCTACGTTGAACCACTAAATGTGTGGTTCAAACTTCACTTATTTATTTCATTAATTGCTAGAAGTGCTTTTGCTCCTCATGTTAAGTCATGCGAAATGGAAGGCTGAATATCACAACATGCTTCATCGGGTAAAAGAGGTTTGTACACCCCATATTCTCTAAAATATTTGTTATATTTGCATGCGAGGTTGCGGTCTTCATGTTAGCATGGAGGTTCATATACACGTTGTGTTTTCCAACCTACATTCGCTTACATTATAGTTCATAGAAAATTTTACACCTTTGTACCTTTCCTCATACACTCCATTACTAATTCATCTTTTTTTCAACAGATGCAAGAAACATGTTATCATTTTGGCATTGCTCGCAGCAATGGATGCACTTATTCTTTTTACATACAAGGTTGTCATCAAAGGTTTTGCTTGCCCTCTAACCCTTCCTCTCCTTTAACACTTACACATGCAGCACAACCAACATATCTTCCCACAATAATACATGTGTTGTTGCTATTGTATAATTAATTACATATTGTGAGGCATGTTACACTCCTACGCCACATATGAAGTTTTAGGTTGAACCACTAATCATGTGGTTCAACCTTCACTTGTTTATTTCGTTAATTTTTAGATGTGCTTTTTCTCCTCATGTTAATTCATGCAAAATGGAAGGATGAACATCACAACATGCGTCCTCAGGTAAAAGAGGTTTGTACACCCCATACTCTCTGAAATCCTTTTTATATTTACTTGCGGGGTTGTGGTCTTTATGTTAGCGTGGAGGCTCATCTACACACTGTGTTTTCCAACCTACAATCACTTACATCATAGAAAATTTTGCAATTTCATGCCTTTCCTCATACTCTCCAGTACTGATTCATTTTTCTTCAACAGATGCAAGAAACATGTTATCATTTTGGCGTTGCTTGCAGCAATGGATGCACTTTTTTTATTTTCTCTTCCATACCAGGATGTCATCAAAGGTTTTGCTTGCCATTTTTTGTTGTCCTTGTCTATGTCCACCTATACGTTGTTATGGACTATTTGATTTCCAGCATCCGTTTGTGTTATATTTTATGTGTAGCTTGATTGAATCTATCACCTTTAATTTTCCTCGATTGAAGCCAACAACCTCGTATTGGTTTCACGCAGGTGATAGCTATGCAAGCATATTTTATCTATGTTTAATGAATGGTTTATTTCTTTTTATTCACACAATCCACACTAACATTAAATATTCGTCCAATTCTATCATTTCCTAGAATGGGGAGAGGTTTGAAATGGAAGAAGTAAGATGAATTGGAGCTGCAAGATGTACAAAATGGAGGGTCTCCTTTTTTGCCTTCCAATTTGGAATGGGTTGATATTTCCATCAAGGATAAGGTCCCTGATCTTGTTGCAGCAATTCCTCTTACGAGACTTGATCATTTCATTCACGTTGAAATTTTCGTTGAAGGTTTCGAAACCAAATTTGTGTTCAAGAAAACAAGAGAACCTACCGCCTCCTATCCCATTGATGACAAAACTTATGGAAAAACAATTTCCTATCAGAGATTTGTATATATTTTGACATTCATTTCTATGGTGTAATGATATTTTACTCTCCTTGGTTCAACATGATGAGATGATCCCTTTCTCGCAGCTACTGGTGTCAAAACAGTCCTAAAGACAATAGAGGCCAACCTCCACTAGAGAAGAAACCACATAAGACGTTTATACAAATGTGAGGTTGTCAATACCACTTCATGGTGAAGGTTATGAATGGAAAACCCGATGTTTCCTATATTATCTACAAAGAAATGTTCCACGTTGATAAAACCGGTCAATATTGCCAGGGAATTCATGACACATGGAGAGAAGTGTTCTATGTTTTCCGCTAATCTATCCGTGGAGTGAAAAATCTATATTGAAAGCCTTTTGCTCATGGACGTCAGTGTCAATGCTATAATGGATAGACACATCAGCGATCCTATCTTTATGTGGCATGATGTCCAAGAGAGATCAATTCCTTACAAGAAAGGATGTTATGAATGCTTGGCGAAAGGTGCATTCTACTCATGCACAGAAACACAAAGTCAAATCGACAAGTATGCTACTATGGAGTGGAGAGGACTTTGACAACTTCTACTTTCAACGACCCAATGGGAAGAATACACCTTTTGTTATTGGGATTCAGATTCCATGGATGTTGGATAAGATGATTACCCACTCGCACAATTCAGTCATCTCGATGGATTCCATGTTTGCAACTAAAAAATATGGGGTGAGGCCTTGAAAACGTTGACAAATAGTTCTTCATGTTTTCAATGATCTTGCTAGTTGTAAACTTGACAATGCTCACACTAAGTTGTTCTATCTATAGTAACTATTGTATATTGTCCTCGCTTTCGACGAGCAACAAAGTGGTGTGTCGGTTGCATGGGTAGTCTCCTCACGAAACAATATTGAGGACATCTCTGCATGGCTACGCGTATTGCATGACCATGGAAGAACAACCAAGCTCGACTGGAGAATCAATGCATTCTTGACCGATGATGCAACTATAGAAATCCAAGCCATACAGTATGTGCATCCCTTTCTTCATTTCTCTACCTTTCTCATTTGGTATTCATTTTCAATGCCACTATCTCATGCAGTTGAGTCATAAACAATATCATTTGTATTGTCTATTAGGGTTTTCTTTCAATGTCATGTGCTTCTATGGATTTGGCATGTCAAAAGGGCATGGCTAAAGAATGTATATAAGTATGCAAACAAGGAAAGGGCAATGGACATCTTCCGCAGTCTTGGTGCTATCATGATGGCAATCGGTGACACCGAAGATTGTGTCACTCAGCTATTGAACTCTTTCTTTTAGGAGTTCAATGATTAGCCTCGATTCTTAGAGTACTTCAACAAGACCTAGTGCGAAGGAGAAGGTCGAATTGGTGAGTTGACAATTTTCGTCACCTCGCGGGATTCCAACCATTCAAATTCTTTGATGTCACCTCTAATACGTTGTGGTTTACTTGACTATTGGAATTTTTTTTGCAGCCATGTGGGAAAAAAATTGTAGACTATTCCTGCATGCCAACCAGGATACAAATGCAGCCATTGAGTCATACTATTGCGCACTCAAAACTCAGTACTTGTGTGATCGTTCAAAAAAATGCACAAGGAGAATGGACTATTTGTATTACACACTTGTGTATAAAATGCAACCATTCTATAGGAAAAAGGAAAAGTTGCAGTATTATGGTTTTTTGACAAACCAAAAGTGTTTAAATATGCGATCTAGTGTGGAGCAAGCCAAGGCAATTCCAGACGATGACTTCATTCCTGATGAAACAAATCCTATATAGTACTAGGTGAAAATTCAAAGTAGGCCAATTCACTACGTTGTTTGGAAATTTGGGGAGCACCTTTTGTTTGTGACTGCCCTTGGATTTTGTAGGGGAACACTTGCAAACATGTCCTCAAGGTTGTTGAATTGATGAAAAGATCATCTACCGTTGAAGGGGTCGTCCATGGTAAGTGAATTTCAATTTGAATTGTGTTGCATTATGAGTGTCAATTGTGTTTTGCATTGTCTATTGCTTAATACAAATTTATTCTATGTGGTCATTTAGACGGGGGAGGTGAACCAATCGATATAGGGATGGATTTGAATGAGACATTATCACAGGGGGCATAGAGGAAAACAATCCTAATGTTCTCACCCCTACGCAAGCTCCTTCTATCACTCATGTATATGATGAACATGTGGTGACAATGTCTCTTTGGAATGACACAAATGAACTCTTGAAGAAAGTGATGTGTACACCGCCACAATCTCTACAACAGGTGCAATCATATACAACATGCGTGGATAGGTTTCTAGAGGACCTACAACAATCAAATGCATTGTCATTTGAATTCATTCCAGATCCTGATGAAGGTGCAACTAGCACCGTTCACATGCATCCATGGTTTAGTGCAAGCAAGGTTCATTGTCGATGTCAAACTCGACATACGAATCATTCTACACAACATTTAGATCACTGAATCCCTATGGATGAATCCTTTCCCTTGTTCACAAACAATAGTTTGAATCTGAAGTTCAATATACAATGTCAGACTTCAGGCACAACTACTATGGATGTGGCAGAGGATACAACATCTAATACAGATGACTATGACAAAAACCATTTCAATTTATATATTGTAATACGTAATTGTATTGCAAATTTATTTTTTTCCAATATGTGCTTGTACCACATTAAATAAACTTTCTGATTTCTTTTTGGGCTATTTTTGTTCACTTTAGCATTCCAATCTGGGGAAAGGAATCATCGTTGGTGACTGTCTTTCGCAAGTGTAAACCCAATGGAAGGTATGGTTCGAATTTAATAAATTTTCTTACATAAGTCCAATTTTTGGTATAACGTTATGCAATATGATGCTCTAAGAAGTGTATCTATTGAATCATGCAGGGGAAGCGAACCATTCATTGTTTTCCTGCTCATCTTTAGCAAATACACAAGTTTTCCAATAAAAAAAGGATGTGTACAAGTTGGGAAAGGAGAAAAGTGCATTCAATGGGGCTCAAAGTTTGTTCCTAAAGCATGGGAAGACATTTCTAAACATGTTTCATTCAGTGGCAAATCATGGGAAGGTTTGGAATACAATATTCTATTAAACCCTCATTTGTTAGAGCTTTTTTTGTGCATAAAGTAAGGGTTTAGTAGATCAACGTTTTCTTGACTATTCCTAAAAGTAGATGATACCTAAGTTTTAAGACTTGTTAAAGGACTGTTTGAATTTTTTAGGTGTTTTGATGAGGTAGCATTAACCAATTACCAAAACTAGTACATCCAAAAACTACTTTTGGAAGAAACGGTTTTGAACACACTTTTTCAGTAAACCCTCATTTTGAGCCTTTTCATGATGTTTTTATGGATTAAATATTCCCAAGCTTCCCAAACTCTAAAGACTCTTCAAACATGACAAATTAAGCTTGCAAAAACTTAATCTTACCTTCAACTTTGTTGCCCCCAGGTTTGATAGACATTCCCTTACTAAAAGAGAGGTTTTAGGTTAGGGTTTCATCAAAAAGGTGAGGGTAGTGATATCCCTTCTTTTAAGCATGTACAAGCCTCAATAAAGGTGTTTGACTTGGTTTGAAGGTTTGAGAAAGAGTGGAATATAGTTATCCAAGTTACCCTCATGTGAATGGCTTCAAAGAAGGGTTTCCTAAATAGGCGTTTGGGGAAGACAGTCTCTACAAACCAAGGGTGGATTTGGTGGTAAAGAGTTTCAGATAGTTAAGTTGAAAATTTTGACTCTACTGACCTACAATGAAAAACATTGTTTTCTTATAGCCTACATAAAATAATAAGTGACTGACAATGTAGTCTATTTTCCATCCTGCAACTGTGATGTGCATTTTGTGTTCCTAATGTATGAATAGATATTGAAATGGACTATTTTGCTGAAGGTAAGGGTTGTCATAAAAGAAGAAGGTCTTCAAAACATTGTTCTCTTATAGTCTGCTTAAAATAAGTCAGTCACCTCCCAGTGTGTTTTCCATCATGCAACTGTATTGTGCTTTTTCTGATCGAAACATATGAAGACATATTGAAATGGAATGTTTGTTGTAAGTAAGGGTTATCATCTATCAAGAAGGTGAACTTCAAAACATTGTTTTGTTACAGTCTGCATAAAATCAGAAGTGTCTCGCAACCCAATGTGTTTTCCACATTTCAAACTATTATGTGCATTTTCTTACAGCTCGCATAAAATAATAGGTGACTAAATACGTGGTCTTTTTTCCATCCTACAACTATGATGTGCATTTTTTGTTCCTAACATATGAACAGATATTGAAATGGATTATTTTATTGAAGGTAAGGGTTGTCATAAAAGAAGAAGGTGAACTTCAAAACATTGTTCTCTTACAGTCTGCTTAAAAGAAGTCAATCACCTCCCATTGTGTTTTCCATCATCCAACTGTTATGTGCTTTTTCTTATCGAAACATATGAAGACATATTGAAATGGAATGTTTGTTGAAAGTAAGGGTTGTCATCTATCAAGAAGGTGAACTTCAAAACATTGTTCTATTACAGTCTACATAAAATCCACAGTGTCTCACGTGTGTTTTCCACATTTGAAACCGTTACGTGCATTTTATGTTTGAAACATATGAAGAGATAGTCAAATGGAATGTTTCGTGAAAGTAAGGTTGTCATGTATTAGCATATTGTTTTTATTTATGAAATGGGAAGCAATGCTTTTAGTTAGAAAGATACATAAGTGCAATGAATATAATCAGCGATATGAATAAAAGCTACAAAAATATTTTTCTACAATTCATTTCTTTGACTCATCTAATTGCAACAAATAGAATGCTAACATTATTTGCCATGTTGGAAAAGACATTGTTCGTACACAGTGTGTATGTTTCTAATTAGATAATGTTGTTGTATGTGCTGAAATTTTCGTTGTCTTTCCTTTCAGGCATTGTTCTTCGTATTGTTCGACTCATGCATTTCCATATGCCCATTCGAGATACTATACATGCTGCCTCGTTCAATTCCAAAGAATAGGTACAATCTCTTTAGTGCTAACATTATCTATATCTTCCACTTTGCTCGCTTATTTTTCACTATTTCCATTGCATTGACAATGTATTTCTAATTAGAGAATGCAAGTGTACCTTCTGACAAAGTTGTTTTGTCTTTCATTTCAATAATTTGAGTACCTCCTACTATAGTTCTATAGAAGATGTCCCACAATTCATGAGCATGGATGGCTAGTTGGTTGACCAACTACCACCCCTATCTCCCATGCAATATTCTTGCTCGAATTGAGGAATTGAGCCTCCCATACAGGTTGCGGGAAAATATGTTAACGAGAATTAATAGAAAGGAGCCAAACTGAACATATTTGCACTATGATAATTATGGTCACTTCTTCAACAGCGTCTTTGGTGTATGGGCACATATGGGCATGGACATTCAATATTACAATCTAGAAATAGAGATTGTCAATTTATGTGATTGTCCAATGCCCCTTTACCATGAAATTTGAGACCTTTTCCTACCTGGCTGCATCTGGAAGGTGTGCATTAGACCAACAGTTATCATACGCCAACACAATCTTACGGACCAGCTAAGCATGAGGTTTATGAGATTCCTCAAGGGGGAATCTATAATTAGTAATCACATAGGTCCTCTGGAGGAATGGTTGTTGGTCGTGTTCAAATTCAACCACATTGTCAGTTTTGAGATCCATCGTGTCACGCCCTCTTTCAGGTTGCTACATGCAAATTACGAGGTTCCAACATTGCATGTTGTAAAGTCCACCTTGGCAATCAGAGTGCGGAAAATTCTTCCTGATACTAAGAACACAGAGATTATACCCGTTTGCAAATGGTTGACATAGTTCTCAATGTTAGTAGTATTAAATGTGGATTGTAATTTTCTTCAGATTATATAATATTGTAATTTTCTTCAATAGTTCCCTGTGTTTTCCATTCTGCAACTTTTCTTGTGCATCTTCTCTTCAAAACATATAAGGATATTGAAATGGAATGTGTGCTGCAAGTAATGGGTTGTTAGAAAATATGAAGGTGAACTATAATACACTGCTTTCTTACATTTTGCATAACAAAAACTGTTCTCTTAGAACAATATTTCAGAGGTGAGGGAGAACCCTGTGTGTTTTCCAATCTGCAACATTTTTTCTGCACAGTGTGTTCCAAACGTATAAGGAAATTGAAATGGGATGTTTGTTGCAAGTAAGGGTTGTAATAAAATATGAAGGTGAAATTAAATACACTTTTTTCTTACACTCTGTAAAATAGAAAGTGTTGTCATTGATGTAATACTAAAAATGAATGACATACTCTGTTTTTCAATTTTTTTCCTACATTTTTTGTGTTTGAGGCCATTGTACGACCATATTCTCTGGATAAATCATCTCCTCCTCCATTGCACATGGTAGCCCTCTGAGTCTAATTTATGATTCATTTCGTTTCATACCAAATCCATTTCAAATTCTCAAAGATATTGATGTTTTTCTCCAAGTGGCTAAAACCCTAGGTTTGGGTAAAAAGTGTATA
The DNA here is from genome assembly GCA_007258455.2 of Sequoia sempervirens. Classification (NCBI taxonomy): domain Eukaryota; kingdom Viridiplantae; phylum Streptophyta; class Pinopsida; order Cupressales; family Cupressaceae; genus Sequoia; species Sequoia sempervirens. Next base: position 56,515 of record VDFB02323800.1, on the reverse strand, counting down.
TTAAAAATTGTGCTTCTCAGATTTGCACCATTTGAATCTCCTGAAAATCAGTGAGAGGAATTTTTGATGAGTATTCTAAACAATGTGCATATTGAAGAGCATGGTAAGGTGGTTTTGGGAAGCTATCATGAAGCCCAAGGTTTGCAAAAAATGTGTAAAATCTGTAAATGACTGTGTACATTGGTGACTTAATGAGTTTTGTTTCTAGAATATGAGTCATTGTTCTCTAATTTTGTTTTGGAAAAGGTTTGTGGGCATAGGTGACTCCATTCCAACATAGGGATTGCTGAATTTATGAGTTTATTGAGACCATTTATTGACTATCCTCTCAGGACAGAGTTGTCAGAAGGCCTATATTGAACATTATTTGGAGTGTTTCAAATTTCATTCCTTACAAGGCTAAAAAGACATTGAAGAGTCATTCAAACTAAGTTACAAGTGTAAGAGACTCGTTTGTTGTTGGTTAAAGTGTTGTGACTAGTCTAAAAGAGGTTTTTTTGTGCATATTGTGTTTGAAATGTATAACAATATTGAATTTGAATGTTTGTTGCAAGGGTAGTTATAAAATATGAAGGTGAACTTCAATACACTATGTTCTTACAGTCTACAAAATAGAAAGTGTTGTCTTGCTAGAAGAACTGGGAAGCGAGGGACAACCCTCTATGTTTTCCATAGTGCAACTTGTTTTTTTTTTTTCTATGTGCAACTTTTGCTAGAGGCAACAGAAGTTATAAAATATGAAGGTGAACTTCAATACATTATCTTCCTACGGTGTGCATAAATCTAACTGTTGTCTTTGAAGAAGATTTGAAAAGTGTGGTAAAACCCTATGTGTTTTCCATCCTGGAACTTTCTTTTTGTGTATCTTGTGTTTGAAATGTATAACGGTTTTGAAAGGGAATGTTTGTTGCAAGTAAGGGTTGTTATAAAATATGAAGGTGAACTTCAATACACTATGTTCTTACAGTCTACATAACAAAAAGTGTTGTCTTTCAACAAAAATTGAGAATCGAGGGACAACCCTTTGTGTTTTCCATCATGCAACTTCTTTTTTGTGTGCAAATTTTGCTAGAAGCAAGGGCAGTTATAAAATATGAAGGTGAACTTGAATATAGTGTCTTTGTACGGTGTACATAAAACTAACTATTGTCTTTGAAGAAGATTTGAAAAGTGTGGGAAAACCCTGTGTGTTTTCCATCCTGCAACTTTTTTTGTATGCATCTTGTGTTCGAAATGTATAACGGTATTCAAAGGTTTGCTGCAAGTAAGGGTTGTTATAAAATATCAAGGTGAACTTCAATACAATTTGTTCTAAAAGTATGCATAACAGAAAGTCTTGTATTTGAAGAAGAATTGAGAGGTGAGGGACAACCCTCTATGTTTTCCATCCCGCAACCTTTTTTTTCTTTTTTTTAGAACTTTTCCTGCAAGCAAGGCCAGTTATAAAATATGAAGGCAAGCTTCACTACATTGTCTTCGTACTGTGTGCATAACACTAACTATTGTCTTTGAACAATATTTCAAAAGTCTAGGAAAACCCTCTATGTTTTCCATCCTCCACCTTTTTTTTTTTGTGCATCTCCTATTTGAAATGTATAATGGAGGGAATGTTTGCTACAAGTAAGGGTTGTTATAAAATATCAAGGTGAACTTCAATATAGTGTGTTCTAAAAGTATGCATAATTGAAAGTCTTGTATTTGAAGAAAAATTGAGAGGTGAGGGACAACCCTCTGTCTTTTGCATCCTACAACATTTTTTTTCTTTTTCTTTTTTTTGTGAAACTTTTCCTGCAAGCAAGGCCAATTATAAAATATGAAGGTGAACTTCACCAAAAGATTTGAAAAGTCTAGGAAAACCCTCTGTGTTTTCCATCCTCAACCTTTTCTTTTTTGTACATCTCATGTTCGAAATGTATAACGGTATTTAAAGGGAATTTTTGTTGCGAGTAAGGGTTGTTATAAAATAAAGTATTGTATTTCAAGAAGAATTTATGTGCAACGGACAACCTTGTGTGTTTTCCATCGTGCAACTTTTTTTTTTGTGAAATTTTTGCTGGAAGCAAGGGCAATTATAAAATATGAAGGGGAACTTGAATACAACATTTTCTTACAGTGTGCATAACACTACTTTTCACTTTAAAGAAGATTTGAAAAGTGTGTGACAACCCTGTGTGTTTTCCATCCTACAGCTATTATGTAAAATTTGTGTTCGCAACATATTAAAAAATATTCAAATGGATTGTTTTGGTGAGAGTAAGGGGTCTCAGAAAACTAGAATGTGAACTTCAAAACATTTGTTTGTTACAGCCTAAAAAAAATAGGAAGTGAGCCAGAACCCACTGTGTTTTCCATGATGCAACTGTTATGTAAAGTTTGTCTTCGACACATATCAGCAGATATTCAAGAAGATTGTTTTTCTCAAATTAAGGGTTGTCAGGGAACAATGGCATCAACTATAAAACATTCCATTCTTACACCCTGCATAAAATAAGAAGTGAGCCACAACACACTGTGTTTTCCACGATGCAAATTAATTGTAAATTTTGTGTTCAAAACATAAGAGCAGATATTGAAGAAGAGTGTTTTACTAAAACTAAGGGTAGTCAACAAATAGGAAGGTGAACTTCAAACCATTCTTTGCTTAGATTTTGCATCAAATAAGAAGTGAATCACAACCCACTGTGCTTTCTAATATGCAACTGATATGTGCATTTTTTTTCCAAACATATGAACAAATATTGAAATGGAAAGTTTGGTGAAAGCAAGGGTTGTCATGAAAAAAGAAGGAAAACTTCAAAGCATTGTTTTGTTAAAGTTTGCATAAAAGAACATAGTCATTCAAGAAGAATTTAGAAGATAATCACAACCCAGTTTGTTTTCCATAATGCAACTTTTATGTGCATTTTTCTGTTGGAAAGGTATGAACATATATTGAAATTGAATATTTGTTGAAAGGGGTCTTAAAAAATATAAAGGTCATGAAATCTGCAAGAACATAGTCTTATATTTTGTTTAATTAAGAGTAGTAAACACTTTTGACCTAGATCTATGAACCATTGAGGTCACAAATAGGGGAGGACACAATCAGACAATGGAACTCTTGGAAGAAGACCGCAGTCTTGAAACATACCAAAGTACTGTAATTCCACACAATAATAGATAAAAAATAGGAGGATCACATATAATGGAATTTGACACCATAATTCTTCAATAAGTAGATGATCAAATATAATGTAATTCCACACCATAATTGTTCAATAATTACATGATCAAAGATATTGGCATGTGCTTACATTTGTAAGTAAGATGACATACATAAGTAAGTATTCATATTGAAGTAACTGACATAGGATAGTGTGTTTTCCAACACTACCAGCAATGCAAGCATTTAATTTGTTCCCATCACATGGAAAAAGGAAATGACATTTGTACTCAACCAACTAGTTATGAAAATTGAAATTGGACTTGATTACATTATGGGAGCCTATAAAATATAAAACATTTCATGAAATATGAAAGTGGACATAAATGCATTTATACAACATCATAAATAATTACTAATCAGAAAGAAATAACTAACAAGGGACAGTGTGTTTTCCAAAACTGCAATCACTACAAGCGCTTTATGTGTTCCAATCACATGGAAAAAGGAAATATGGCATTTCCACTCTACCTAATAGTCGTTCTAAAAATTGAAAGTGGACTTCATTTCTTTTTGGGAGCATAGGAAATGAAGACTTGTTAAGAAGCAAAAAACAAATAGGGGACAGTGTGTTTTCCAAAACTGCAACCAATACAAGCATTTTATTTGTTACAATGACATGAAAAAGGGAAAAACCCCAGCTAAACTTTACCAAATCCTTCATGTAAAAATTCAAACCGAAATTCACTTCATTTTTGGAGCGTGCAAAATAAAAACTTTGTGTAAGGAAAATAGTAGGAGGGGGCAGTGTGTTTTCCAACAGTGTAAGGAATGCAAGCATTTTACTTGTTCTGATCACATGGAAAATAGAAATCTGCCATCTCCACCATAGCAAAGACTTGCTCTAAAAATTCAAAGTGGACTTCATTGCATTATTGGTCATAACGAAAGAAATACTTATCATAACAAAATAACTGACAGGGGATAGTGTGTTTTCCAAGACTGCAAACACTGCTAGGGTATGTGCAGGATCATGATGGGCCAAAAAGTGGCGATATGATGGGTATGTGTAGGGTATGTGGTTGATGACTTTTTTTTAACCCAAAATGGATGAAACGAAAAGGGTTTCTAAAGGAGATTCCCAGATTTCCATCAATATAAATTATGCTTTACTTTGAATTTAATAAATAATTATTATTCATTTTCTATTTGAATTATGACTAAATTCTTGATTGATAAGCTGATTGAAAAATATTTGTAGCTTTCAAATGGTATCACATTTTTTGAATCTAAAACATGCATCACATTCTATGATTCGCATAATATAGTATTAAAAAAATAAAAATTGAATTTCATGAAGTTTTGACCAAGTTAAGGTGGTCAGACATACAAGTTTTTATATTTTTTAAAAGTTGTAATAAAAAATTCATAATTAATTATTTAATTGGAAAAAAATTACAAAAAAATATGCATCACATCGGGACATGAGTCCTCTACTTATATCTAAAATCTTATAAAAAAATATGATCATTTTATTGTGGTTAGGCTAGTCAGACATACACCTACTTCTTTTTTCATTGAAATTTAAGTACTACTGCATTGAAATTTCAAATTTTCACCAAATAGATTTTTTATTTTTTTAAATAAACCTAGTAGTTTAGAAACTACATTTAATTTTCTACAGATTCTATTCTTACATATTTGAAATAATATAGATAACTTATTCAAAAAATTTACGTCAAGTTGCCTAACATTGATTTTTCTAAATTTTTTGCCACTTAAGGGCCTATTTTTCCATGATGATCCCCCACATACCCGCTACCATTTTATTTGTTCCAATCACATGGAAAAAGGAAATATGCACAGTTGACAAAATACTTGTTCTAAGAATTGAAAGTGGACTTCATAACATTCTTCATCATAACGAAACAATTACAGAGCTATGAAAAGTCTAATATGAAATGGATAACAATTATGTGAACATCTAATATATGTTCAACATATAATGTTCCAATATATGTGTTCCAATTATTTTATGAAATTAGTATATATGTTCAACATAGTTGTTCAATAATCAAATAATTAGAGAGACCCGTGAAAAGTCTCCTATCAAATGTTTAACAACATATTATTCAAACATATGAAAATGGTGTATCTCTAGACCACAACTATTCAATAATCAAATTATGAAACTGAAAATGCAGAAAATATATTCAGAGCTTGTCTCATCCATTCCTACGCCACCTGTTCTTTGCAATGGAGTTCATGCCTGCATAATAAATGGCATGTTTCTTAGGGTCCTTGTGTATTTTGAGAGGGGCGATTCCAATTCCACGAACCCTCGTAGATGATGAATGTGAAACAATAGATTTCTTCATATGCTATGGTTTGTCCTTGGCAGGTTTAACACCTTCACCCTATAGCAAACAATTAATGAGAATTAATGTATACATGGAAACAATATACGTAGTATGATATATATATAGGAATATATCATTTATGTGTACCTCTGGAACAAAATTCTTCATCTCATAGAGCTTCCATATGACAAAGCCGCCCATGCACTCTCTGACAGTCTCTGTGCTAGGACGTGGAAAAGGAACATAGCATTCACCAGCAATGGCCTCAACAATGCTAACTCTGACACAATTTTTTGGGTTCTAAAAGCAGTGGTTTTGAGCATTTCTGGCAACATGTACAATGCCTTTGGAAACCCATTTACACAGCCTCCAAAGGTCAACGTGATCACTGACCTTAAAAGTTATTCCCTTGAACTCTATCATTTGTTCATCCACCGGATTTTCCTACAATAGAAACGTCATTGACATGAAGCATAATTGAAGGTGCATTCAAAGATTCATAAAGAAATAATAACAGAAGGATGGAAGTGTGTTGGGTTTGATACCAATATAGATGGCATGCCACAGCTCTCCTCATCCCCATGTCCATCTTTATTGCCATCACCCCCTTATAGGCTAGCCCTCTCCTCATCCCTGTGTCTATATTTATTACCCTCTTCTAGTTGCAAGCCAGTGCTCTCCCCATCCCTATGTCCATCTTTATTACCTTCTCCCACTTGCAAGCTAATGCTCTCCCTATCCTCGTGTCCATCTTTATTACCCTCTCCCACTTGCAAACCAGTGCTCTCCCTATCCATGTGTCCATCTTTATTGCCATCTCCCCCTTGTAGGCCAACACTCTCCTCATCCATATGTCCATCTTTATTACCCTCTCCCACTTGCAATCCAGTGCTCTCCCCATCCCCATTTCCATCATTGTTTCCATCTCCCTCTTGCAGGCCAACGCTCTCCTCAACCCCATGTCCATCTTTATCACCCTCTCCCACTTGCAAGCCAATGCTCTCCCTGTCCCCATGTCCATCTATGTTACCCAGTTCCACATGTAAGCCAGTGTTCTCCCCGTCCTGATGTCCATCTCTATTACCTCTCCCACTTGGAGGCCAGTTCTCTCCCTGTCCCCATGTCCATCTTTATTTCCCTGCCCCACTTGCAGGCTAGGGGTCTCCCCATCTGCATGTCCATTTTCATTAGCCTCTCCCATTTCAATTGCAACGACATGGCCAATTAGGTCAAGTCCAACACTCAATTGTTCATCCTTTCCCTATAATAGCAAGAATTCAAAGGTCATTTCAAATTGATCTGCATGCAAACAATTCATTAAAATAATCAAAACAAACATTAAATAAAAGAATTGGAATTCACCGTTTCTTCTAGTTCGTCCATGTCAAGGCACCTTGACACTTTTGACCATATATGCTCCTTCTTCTTCTTCTTCTTCTTCTTCTCAACATTATTAGATGGTGCGTTGGGAGGAACAACATCATCTTATTCTTCCATGGCATCTGCTTCATCTTCCCTTAAACTTGGTTGGAGGGTAGGACTTCGTTGTTCATCATTGGCCTGTAATAGTAGGAATTGAAACATCACATCACATTTAGATGCATGCAACGAATTCATTGAAATAATGAAATAAAATATTAAATAGAAGATTTGGAAATCACTGTTTCTTCTCGTTTCTTCTTGCGAGGGCGTGAGGAATCTTTAGACCGTATACACTCCTTCCTCTAAACATTGGTAGACGAGGGGTTGGGAGGAACAACATCATCTTCTTCTTCCATGTCCTTGGTTTCATCATCGAAATCAATAGTATCCTATTGGAGGGCATGACTCGATTGTTCATCATTCAACTATAATAGCAGTAATTGAAACATCACATGAAATTCATATGCATGCAATGAATTCATTGAAATAATCAAAACAAGCATTAAATAGAAGATTTCAAAATCACCGTCTCTTCTTATTTCTTCTTGTGATGATGTGAGGAATATTTAGACTGTATACAGTCCTTCTTCTTCTTCTTCTCAATGGTATACGGTGGTTTGGGAGGAAGAACATCATCTTGTTCTTCCATGGCGTGTGCTTTGTCTTCATAATCACAAGTATCCTCTTTGAGGGCAGAAGTCCATTGTTCAACATTGCCCTATAATAGTAGGATTTGAAACGTCACATCAGATTCAGGTGCAAAAAACCAATTAATTGAAATAATAAAAAAAAACATGAAATAAAATATTTGGAAATCACAGTTTGTTCTCACTTCTTGCGAGGGAAGAAGGAAAATTTAAACTACATAGGGTCCTTCTTCTTCTTCTTCTTCTTCTAAATGTTATAGGGTAGGTTGGAAGGAAAATCATCTTGTTTATCCATGGCCTCCACTTCGTCTTCCAACTGAAGAGTATCCTCTTCGAGTGCAGGACTCCATTGTTCATTGTTCCCCTGTAATAGCAAGAATTGAAATGTCACATCAAATTCATATGCATGCAACGAATTCATTGAAATAATGAAAACAAGCATCAAATAGAAGATATTGAAATCACCATTTGTACTCATTTCTTCTTGTGAGGGCATGAGAAAATTTTAAACTGTACATGCTTTTTCTTCTTCTCAATGTTAGACAGGGGGTTAGGAGGAACAACATCAACTTGTGCTTCCGTGGGCAATGCTTCATCTTCCACAACAGCAAAGACCTGCTCGAGGGCAGTAGTTTTTTGTTCATCATTGTTGTGTAATTGGATGAATTGAAAGGTCGCATCAAAATCAGATGCATGCAACCAATTCATTCAAATAATCTAAACAAACATTAGATTAAATAGAATATTTCAAGATCACCATTTGTTGTCGTTTCTTCTTCACAGGCTGCCTTGAAACTTTCGACCATGCACAATGCTTCTTGTGAATGTTAAACATAGGGTTGGGAGGGACAGCATCGTCTTCGCCTTCCATGGGCACAACTTCATCTAGGGAATGAACACTACTATGCTCGAGGGAAGAAACTGCTTCTCGACCATCACCCTGTAATGTCATGTAAGTTAACGTTAAGTGAACCTTGGATGCATCAGAATAGAAAATATGAAGCAAGGAAAATTTAGAATTAATAGTTCAGTTCGACATTACCATTCCTTCCCGTCTCTTCCTCTCTTGCAATTGTAATATTTTTTTCCTTCTCTCCTCCTTCCTCTTCTCACTGTTGTATAACGCCATTTTCCTCTTCACCTCATCCTTTCCTTGTTGAGGAAGTTGAAGGAAGCTATGTTTCCCATATTTTCCACAGACACCTTTAATAACATGCTTCTACTGCAAATATTGTTGTATATTCATTTGGTACTCTGTATTATCCACATTCTTTAGAAGGTAATCTTTCAATTTATCAGAGGGAGGAGTGGGTTGTTTTGGTTCCCCCCCCCCTAATGCAATTTGGCCACGATTTGGTGTCTCAAGAATAGGAAGGCAGTGATGCTAAAACCTATGCATGTTGAACACTCTCCAATCATAATAATTTCTTGTACATTCTTCCACAATACAATAATATATATATCTACCATTCACCACTTCTCTTCTATATTCAGCAGCAACCTGCACAACAAATTTGGAAAACAAAATCGCTTAATATATTTGATATTCAAAAAAATTGAATGCACAACATATACACACAATGAAACGATGCAATAATTCAGTTATTATATATTTCTTCCCATCCACCACATCACCTTGTGCTTCATTGGGTCCCCCTCCATCCTTAGGGTCTCCCTTTCCACACTTTCCACGCTTTACCTTGTGGTCGTGGACTATGGCATGAGCATGATGGTCTCCCTAATTATTTTCATGAATGAAAAGAATGATATACTACCCAAATCAGCATATTTGTAATAGACATGATATTTTGTAACTGAAATTATAAAGCATGATTGACGCATAGGAAGGAAAGGGAAATTGGAAGTTCACAATCAATTACTGAAGACGTTGTTTCCTTAGGGTTCACCATTTTCCTTAAATGAGTGGACTTCCTCTGTACCGTCATTGTTGCCTCCTGATTAAAATGTTCCCACTTTCCATTCAACATCATAACGACTTATGAGAGATTAAAATTATACATTTGATTGCATCTTGTAATTACCAGATGTTACCTGCATGTTTCGTGAACACGATCGCCCCGAAGAAGTGTGCCACTACACACCCTTTCAGGTGTGTTGTCCATGTCAATGACATTGTTCGGTGTAGGTAGCAATTTCCCCTTTACTCCTTACATCCTTGGTTTCCAGTAAACTGTAAAATTGTTGCAAGTGTTATGCACAGTTAAAGTTCCAAAATTTATTGCACCATTTACAGAATCAAGCATATATATTTTCAATGAAAAGAAGAATTTGAAACACACAACCCACACTGTTGTAAAACGCTATACAAGTAACCCACTATGTTTTACAACATGCAATTATTTTTTCCATTTATTTTTTTCAATCACATGAAGATAGTGAATTGCAATTTATACCATAAGTAAGAGTTGTTGTAACGCCCCATCGTGGGAACCCCAAAGGACAATTAAACAATAATTACTGCACAATTTTTTTTATTTTTTTTAAGTTAACATAACATACATGTAATACACATTAAGTCATGACATGAATTTCTTTTAAGTAGATTCACTAACACATACATCCCTTGGGGTACACAAGGAGACATTACGAACTTAAATCCATACAACAGCAGTAAAGAATAAATCCAAAGATATAATCCATAACAAAGTAAACATTAACAAATGTAACACATTCATGAAAATTCATTGATAAGAAACCATCTGTGTACATAAATACAACAAACATTCCTAATATCAAAAAAAAAAATTGAATATCAAATACAATTATAGAGACATAAGATAATAGAATAATCAAAGATATAAACATCATATAAAATTGCATCATGAAAATAGTACAAGATGAATCACAAGAGTGATAATACAAAACATCAATAAGAGATTACATCAAAACAACATCATATACAATTACAAAACAAAACTTCCCAACTACATGGGAGTGATACAACAATAATGAATTACATAAGAAGTACAAAAATCTGGTACCCACGAACACTGGATCAACAACAACTGCCAGCACAGCACTAAATAATAAACCTGCATAAAAAGAGGGAACCCAACGGGGTGCGAAGCACGATCCACCCGACCACCCTCGTGCTAGGAGTAAATAAGGAAGAATCCCCGACCTAGAACATCTAGACATAGACATATGACCAACTCAAGAGAAAAAAATATAAACACATAAGATCACTCACACTTAAACAATAATAAATCATCAATTCAAGACAAAGGACCACTTCCAGAGGATTTCCAAAGAAGCAACATAATAAGGAGTGTTAGAGGAGAGTGTCATTGCATGGCTTTATATGGATTCACTAGGCTACCTATCACAAGGTACCGCCTCCATCTACCGATGGATTATCCAGGCAACCAAGTTCTAGGAACCGACTCCATCTATGGTTTTCCAGGCTACCTATCTCAAGGAACCGCCCCATAGGGTTGCTCATGCGGAACCGTCAACCTTTCGTGAAGACAAGGCAACGATCTTGCCAACCACGGCCTTCTCAATCCCCTTTAGCCTGTGATAGCACTAAAAGGTGGGTGAGGCATCAATTATCTTTTTAATGTGATTCTACCCACCCCCTAGTTAATTACTTAGGTTTTCACTTATTAATCACACTCTAACGAGGGCTATCCTGGTGCCCCTTTGTGCACTGACCATCCACTTAGAGCCACTCTCTCTCTAGACACTCAAAACATAAAAACCAAAATCCAAGGGTTGTACCAACAAGGAAACATAATATCCAACTTCAATTGAAGCAAACGCGAGACATTACCCATCTTGCCAAAACTGTGAAATAGAAATCTCATTCACATTGTACAACCCGAGCAAAATCATGAAAAATCAACAATATGATCACAATCTTGGCCAAAAGAAATCAATGAAATTCTCACAACTTTTCTCAATGTCTCTGGAAGTATCTCAAAGGGCTTACACTAGGGTTTCCTCATGAAAAAAACTGACAACAATAAATGCAAGACCTTAAAGAACTATTTTCAATTCAAATATAATGAGTGAATACATTAAAATAAGATCAACAACTCCATCCAGACTATATAATCAACTTCGATACAAAATAAATCAGGAATTCAAGAAGATCAACTATCCACAACTCATAAACAAAACATGAGTTCCCAATTACATTGCAACACAAATTAAATGACAAAGTATTCCTTGAATCAAACTTAGTCTCCAAAGGCATTCACATCAACACGAAACTAACCAGAAACAACAAAGGTAAAAAGAACATCCAACTAGGCATCCAAGGGAGACCTCAATTTCCCCCTCACAAGATACCCATACATTGGTAAACAAATGACCCATGACAACAACAAACATGACAACAATATAATTTAATGTTTCACCAAAATAATAAATGTGGGGAGACTGCATTCAATAAAGGAGCATAAACATATCACCACCAAGCATCGCATAAGTATCCAATAAATTCCACCACAAAATCAATTAATAAGACCCCCACAACTCCAAACAAACCAAGAATTCATCACGTAGGGTTAATGAATAGCAACACAATTTAAATTAAAGAGGATTCCCAACTCATGCAAACTCAAGAAAAGTCACAATGAAAGGGTCCATCAAATCACTCATAACTCGACACGAACCCAACGAAAAAAATCATTTTTGAAAACAAGCAAACGTAAAGGAGGACACATCAAATTGGAAACATCAAATTAGCCCTTAAACATACATATGCATTCAATGCTCATTCACTAAAGAATGTCAACTTCCAAATACAATTTATCCATTTGTTTAATAAGATGTAGTTCATACAACCAAAAGAATTTTCAATACATACTTCCTCAATAATCCAATAATTACTTAAGTCATCGTATATGTTTTACTAAGGACTAAGAGCAATAAATCCCATTTCATGTTCTCTACAACCTCCATATCAACACAGCTATCACATTTCTCACCACATAGCTTACCAGGCAACTACAACTAAAATCTAATGAGAAAGAAGTCTCTTGGACACAATTATTCAAAATATTTACTTAATAGTAATAAACTCCATGACACAAGATTATAGTACGACAATATTATTATGTGAAAATATACTTTAAACTAATGGCACTAACTTAACTTGGTAAAATATCACCTATAACGTTATTACATAGTATAATCACCATACCCCACAAATATTACAAATATCTACATAAAGATCAATTAACACTTCTACCCTTATACGACCACAACCTTTTAGTGTGAGGTCAAATAGATGTGGATGATAGCACTGATCCTCCTGTTTATATCATTTAAATTATAGCTCATTTATTCCATCTTAATAGAGGTATCATTCCTAACTAAAATATACCATAACATAAAGATAAGTGTACCTAAGATAAAACTTCATATAATAAGAAAGAGAAAGACTCATTGATCTACCTATATCCACATACCTACATCTGAAAGGACACATAAATTTATTTCCCTATTACCTAGTTATAGCCCCATACTTATATTTATTTATTAAGATCAGAACCTTTTATTAATGAATAATAGATAAGTAAATTTTTCCTCAAAATAATATAACCTAATAATTAAATATAGTCAACTTTTTCTTTCAACTTAGACCAATTTATTCACTTAATAACTAATTCTCCGTCATAGTAAATGACTTAAATACTAACATTATATAATTACAAAAGCATGTGAAAAATACAACTTAAAATCAAATGCATCCACTGTGATAGATTGACAAAGGAATCCGAGAGATTATTTAAACCTTTAAACTTCCTATTATGTTTCAAAAGTGCGCGGCTGAGACAGGCTGATAATAAAATCAGAGAGATTATTTAATTTACTAGTTGCAGTTATGAAAAGTTACCAAAGGTTTCAGGGAGGCTATCTAATTCTGAACAATTGCTAAGTATATTAAATAGTGAATAATGGAATTTGGAAATATCGACATCTTCTTGCATTATTGTCAAATCCCAAATGTTATCCCCAAGATTGAAGGGAAGGAGAAAGGTGAGGTGCAAATACGTGACTTAAGAGTAGGAGAAATAATGAACAACCTTTCCTTTTTGAACTAGACGCAGTTTTGTTTGGCAGCGAGTTTCCAGAGACGCGCTCAGATTTGAAGTTTGGGGAGTTAAACTTTACCATGATCAAAGGAAATCTCTCTATTATGTTGGTATATTCGTTAAGGAAACAAGGCTTTTAATTTAGAATTTGAGACATCTATTACAATGCATGGATAAGGAGAATTGTAGCATCAACTTTGAGGGTTACATTGGAGTGTCACAATTTTGCATGCTAGTTCAATCATGGAATTCTTTCATAGTCATATAATGATCTTAAAGCATTGCAGGTCGCAGAATCAAGAACAAGTAAATGCAGATCACAATATCCAGGGAAACACGTTTACAAGAAGTGGGGGATAAGAACAGTATAGAATTGTATTATTACCTTGATCATAAAACACACAAAAGAAAGTACCCTTCACACAGATCCAAGCTTGAAGGGCATTCCTTTAAGATTCAACTCGAGCTATCCCTCATGCCTTGTGCAACCATTCAATATCATATGTGAGGAATATCATGTAATCAGATACCCTCAAACATTAACATAAGGAAAGATGTAGTGCACCCAAATACATGGTGATAAAATCATTCATGATGGAAGAATACATAGAAATACCCAACATATGCATTAGCTGAATACCATATACTTATTAGATCAACTTAATTAGTCCAAGTCGATCAAGAATAATCTATACTTGCACTACAATATATATATACATTAGAAAGCTATCCAGTGCATCACTCAAGCAATTTAATTAAAAGCATACAATAGCTAGAAGCTCATTTTCCTACATAGTTAACATAAACAAGACGATAACATACAAAATAAAAGACTCAAGGATTAAGACACTGGAAATATACCTGGAAAGAGGCATTGTTATTACCATCTTCTACCTTACCTTCATTGCAGATTTTTTTTTAAACTCTACTACCACCTCCTTCCCTCCAGAAGAGGAACCGCCCAATTCCTTGCACGCTTGAATTTTGTCTTCAAATAGTAATAAGGAAACAACTGGTAAAATGCGTAGGGAATGATCTACATTGGAGAAATAAAGGAGTATTTCCCGGTCAGATGAATACATGAGGCGAAGACAGTCGATATAATTCTCAGCAGAGACATTCGAAGGAAGTGTCACACTGATTTCGGAAGAAGACTTTTCTAGAGACAAGTTTCCAGAAAGCACGACTTCAAAATATCTTGATTTCTTCAAAACTTGAGAATGTAGGTAATTGGGATTACCACCGTATGCTTGGCCATCAGAGCAAGTTATCTACAGTTTCACATCACCATTGTTCTGATCACCAAATTGGAAAACTGGGAATCTGTTTCCAGTTTCTAGTTTCAATGATTATATTTACGATGCAACCAGGGTATGATTGAGTTGCACAGACAGGAAGATAAAAATACCTTTAACAATTCTTTTAAGTTATGTTTCATTTACAGTACAGGATCCTCTCTCATTCTCCCTATTCCAAAAGCTAAATATAGTTATTATTTATTTTCAATATTCTACAGTTTTCTTCGACTTCCAAATGCTCTATAGGTGTAATTTCTTTCAACAAGTTTTAGTTACAAAGAATCTTTAATTAAGGACTACATTTATGCTGAGCGGTTACAAAACCTTACATGCGAAATTATGTAATTAAATCTTTATGTGAAACTGACATAATATTGCATTTAATTTTGTTTATTATACTATTATTCATTACTTCCACAATCATTTAATTTTTTTTATTTAATTATAATATTCAAGTTTGATTTATTTAATTCATTTTAAACATTAATAATATTTTTTTTTTGACAAAAACATAGAAGTATTATAACTTTTATTTTATTTAATACCTCAAAGCACAAACTAAATAAATTGAATCAATTCAAATCATGCCAATCAATACTAACTTTACAAGCGAGTCAGAGGCAACACAAGGACATCACAGACGGAGGGGCACTACAAGGCCTTATTAGCCCATATTATTGCATCTCGAGGCCTAAATTGATCAAATACCCAACAAAGTTGCAATTTAAACCTTATTTCCTTATCTTTAGGCTTCCTAGCTATCAAATTGGACCTTGTGGGACCCATTTTCCATGTATGGTGAATTAGTCCCATCCAGGTGGGATCCATTTTCCATGTGTGGTGAATGAGTCCCATTTGGCTCAATTTTGATCTTTCAGCTAGAAAAAACTAAAATTTGAGTTTAATATTACTTCATGTTGGCATGTGATGAGGTGATACTTGAATTAAAATAGGTGAATTGCCTAAAACATAAGTATTTTAACTCATTTTCCAGATCTCTTATCATTCATTCATCCATCATTCTTCTATCTCAGATTCAAGCAACTTAGGGTTTTATCATTGCAAAATATCAAGGAAGCTCCTAAAGACATTCAAGTGATGAATCTTCCTCCATTTTTGTAGAAATAAAAAATCAAACATCATGGAAAGGTAATCAATTCAATTATTTCATGTTTCATTCCATTCTTTCATCATTTTGGTTTAATTGCCTAAAAGGGTTTTGACCAAGGCAAACCCCCATGCCCTAACATCCAATTTTTCTCTCTTGTTTTGTGTTTTTGAAGATTTAGGACTCTTGGAAGCTTGGAAATCATTGAAGATAAAGTTTCAAGGTTTCTCAAGTCTTCTCTTCATTAATCAAGTCAAAATATCAACAAAAACTCATTTTCAGACCTATAATTTAGAGTTTTAGAAGTGAACACCTATAGGAAGTTAAAGTGCAGATCAAAAGCTTTGGATTCCACTTTTGAAAAATACATAAATTTAAAAGTGGAATCATTCACCATGGATTTATAGTGAGTCCCAATGTAGGGTCAATTTTTAGTTTTCTACATTTTTGGGTACCCTTTTGTCAAAAACAAATTCTAGCTCAGTTTTGCAGAACTTGGACTAATTTTCCTAGAATGGTGTATGAGTCCCTCTTCAACATCAAAAACATTCTAGAATCCTTTTCCAGTCTTTATCCACATTCCAAGTGCACACTTTTAGTTTGACTCATTTATGTTAAGTTTCACATTCATTTCTAGTTCATTGTTGCAATACACAATGTGTTTTCAAACATTGCATAAATCTTAGGTTTTTCCTACTTAATCAATCATTCTCATCAATTAGTTGCATCTAGAACATTTCATTTAGACATAATTTCATCATACAATTCCTTATTTGAATGAAGCTAGCAAGACTTTTGGCTCTGACCTTCTCCTTTTAGGTGAAAAATCCTAAAAGCGCTAGAAGGGATTAGGAAGCCAAAAATTTATTGTTCAATATGTACGTATACATACATATATATATATATATATCCAAATATATCCATATACATATGTATATATATACATATTTATACATATGTATACATATACATATACACAAAAGGGATTTTTTTATATGTTAGAAAATATCAATCCATATCTCCCTACACATCTATATGCTTTGTCAAGTCCACTCACATGTCTAGAAACCTTAAAGTGAAGGAAACTTGAAAAAAATACACCTAATTTGAAATAGGTATAACAAAAAGTGAATTTATACTTGCGGTTGGATCGAGTTCTACGACCATGGAAGAAGAATTTCAAATAGACAATTTACAATAGACTAATTTTGTTGAATGTCCATTGTATCTATGTAGTATTATACAAACCACTAGGTTGATAGTGAAGATTACTTAAAAATGATGAAATACTATGACATGCCCTCCCTAGAGCTAGATCTGGAGAAAATCAAGCCATTCTTTCATAAGAAGATGGAGAAGTGGGTTGCAGATGCTTCAAAGTGAAGAACCCAGTTCAAATGAAGAACCCAATTCAGGTTAAATGCATGTATAGATTTGAGATTGGAGCATATTCATGCTTACCTGAAATTCTATTAGTATCTACACAGGGTGTAATGAGAATTTCTTCACTTGAACTAGGTTCTTCATTTGAATTGCATTGAACAAAATAATTGTAAGCAGCAACAGAGGCCTTTATGAGTATTTTGTATCCTACAGAATGGTCAAAATACATCCTCTTGATAGTCCATCCTATGATCTTGTCCTAATTTAAACCTCTTTCCTATCTCTTGATTTGTATATTTATCCATATTTAAAAGTTCTATTTAATGTTGGTTTTCGATCATTTGTCATTTTCCTATGGTTCTTAAGTGTTTTCCTAATAGTTATTTTTATAATTTCCCTATTTATCTATAATATTTAGTGCCAAATAATGTAGCTCAAATTTAGATTGACAAGCCAAATGTTACATAGATTGCTTGTCTTCTATGAATATGTTTCATGATATTCTTTTCCCCTCATTTGTTTGAAGTTATAACAAACTATTCATTTTCCTTAGTATTCCATAACAAATTTTTCATTATCATAGTTTTCTATTTAATGTGGGTTTTCGATTATCTATCATTTTCTTGTGGTTCTTAAGTGTTTTTCTAATATTTCTTTTACAATTTGCCTATTTGTCTATAGTATTTAGTGCCAAATAATATAGTTCAAATTTAGAATTCATAAGCCAACAGTTACATAGATTACTTGTCTTGTATCAATATGTTTCATGATATTCTTTTTCCCTCATCTATTTGAATCTCCTTGTAACAAACTATTCATTTTTGTAGTTTACCTCTTGTAAATTCAAAAAATTTGTAGACCGCTATAAATTGTAAACATGACGTTGATCTGTACCTTTGGGCTACTTTAATTTTTTTTTTGTTTGTGTATGTTTTTCTGCCTCTCTTAAAGTTATATTTAATGTGGGTTTTCGATCATCTATTATTTACCTATCATTCTTAATTGTTTTTCTAACAACTCTTTTACAATTTCTCTATTTGTCTATAATATTTAGTACTAGGTAATGTAGCTCAAATTTTGAATTGATGAGCCAACTTTTACATCGATTGCTTGTCTCATATCAATATGTTTCATACTATTGTTTTTCCCACTTCCCCATAATAGGTTGTTCATTATTATAGTTCACCTATTCTATTCTCCATGTTTTTAAGTTCTATTTTATGTGGGTTTATGATCATCTATCATTTTCATGTGATTATTAAGTGTCTTTCTAATAGCTCTTTTACATTTTTCCTATTTGTCTATAATATTTAGTGCTAAATAATGTAGCTTGAATTTTGAATTGACAAGCCAACTATTACATAGATTGGTTGTATTGTATCAAGATTTTTCATAATATTCTCTTTTTCTCATATGTTTGAAGCTTCCTATAACAAGTTGTTGTTTGCCATAGCTTAGCTCTTGTATTCTTCATATCTTAACCGAGGTAAATGTTTTTGTGCATTTAATTAAGGATTGTGGCCTCATGTATTTTTTTCTTGGCATGACACTTTAGGAGTTTCTTATTCTATTGTCCTTGTGATAAGAATTATTTTTAACTTTCAAAATTTTGAAATTTTATAGATTGGTATTAACTAAAAATATAACATTGACCTGTACCTTTCGACTACTTTCAATTTTTTTGGGTCTATGTATATTTTTCAGCATCTGGTTATTATTTTTTGTTATCTATGTTCATCTGTGGTGCTAAACGCATTTTGTATATCTTAAATATTACTTCGTATGATTTTGATAAATTTAAGTTAAAATGCATTGAAAGGGAATGGTATGGAATGTGAACTGTATGTGAAAATTAATGCTATCCAATGTTATTTTTCAACCTTTTCCCATGTATGCTTTTATACTTTGTCACACTTAAACATTCAACATTGCATTTACTTCATCCCATGCCACTGTACAACAATGTCAGGATGCATTAACCCTCACATGGGAAAACACTTACCATTTTGCTTTTGTGTACCGAGGCAACCAACTTAACCTCCGCCAATCCATATAATTAGCAAGCTCCACCGCTGTCATAAATAACCTTACGAATTTTTTTGGAAGGAGCTTCAAACGGATGAGAAAAAAAAGAATATCATGAAACATATTGATACAAGATTCAAGCTACGTTCTTTGGTAATAAATATTTAGGTCAGATAGAGAAATTGTATAGGAGGTGTTAGAATAACACTTATTTACTACTAAATGTTATTGACAAAAAAGGAAATTGTACTAAATTCCTCAAAACATAGACAAATATATATATGAATATGTATATATGTATTGAATTTCTCATTTTATATTTAAAAATATACATTTATGCAGATATATATATCCATATATATAGACCAAGAGCACTATGGCTTGTTCGAAAATGCAACAACAATTTATATATACACATGTATATCTAAACAAATGTGTACACTATCTTTATTCGTATTTGTATACACCTAAAATCGGTCATGGCATTTAATTAATTAAATAGTAGTTATTTAATTAATATTTTAACTACATATAAATAAATTATCAATTTATTTATATTGTTCATATTCTAAATTCTTCAAATCTAAAATCATATTCTTCTAAATTAATTAAATAAACAAATTTCCATAAGTTTGTTTTATTTAATTAATCTTCATTAATCTCGATTAGGAATTCAAGCACATGTCTACAAATTTTTGTGACACCTCACCAAGGTCACATGAAATTAAATAATTAGAATTTTTAATTAGAATTATCTTCAACCAATCTTTAAGCACATGGCTTATTCCTCACACACTTCAACTAATTTTCAAACACATGATCTTTTCTTCCCATACTTGATTCTTCCATCCATTTGGAATGTTTCCCATTGGTCAAGAGATTCCTCCATCCAAATGGCATGTTGTCTTTGGTCAAGGGGATAACATCTTGATTCTCTCCATCTTCACTGTTCATTCTTCTTGTTTGAATCTGGAATGTCAATGGTTGCCACCTCACAAGATGCTTGGAAAAGGCTATAAATACAACCCTTTGGAATTGTATTTTGCATCCACATTTGAAGTAGAGTTATCATGCAGGAAAATCGTTTGAGCATTGGAGAATTTTGGAGTCTTATAGTTACATTTCATTTTATGTTTGATTTTAGAGTTACATGTTAGGATCATATTGCTTCATAGTTGCATTATATATCCCACTTGGATTCATAATTTCATTATAGTTTAGCATTTTCATAGTTAGTATCATTTGAGCATATGTAGAATCATCATAGTTTCATATCATAAATGTTTGCATTGTAAAATCTAACATCACTTATCTATTTTGTCAATCATCCATTCATCATAGTATCCATTATTCTTTCCATCGTATAGTTTCATGTAGGAATTTAATTGGCTTGCATGTTGAATACTAATCTCATTTATTAAGTTTCATTCTAATAGACTTTGTGCACATAGAAATCTAAGGGCCAAAGGGTTAAAGGAATCTTTAAGAATAGAGGAAAATGATACACTCTTAAAAGATTTGTTAAATTGCAATTTAGATTAACTTATTTTCTTTAAATCTTTGATGTAATTCATTTCATTAAGGTTTGTGTTGATTTACTAACTTTCCACATTTCACATAGACAATAAATGGCACCCACCGTGGGGCCTTGCCCCATTTTTTAAACATTTTGGAAAATTGATGTTCACAGGTTCAGATTTGAGACTTCTAGCGCATCTTGCACTTGTTTTGGCACATATTGCACCTGTTATGGTGCATAGTGCACCCGTTTTGGCCCTTATTGCATGTGTTTTGGCACATTTTGCTTTGATATTGCCACATTTTGTCTCTTTTTTGGTGCTTTTTGCACCTATTCTGGTGCATATTGCACTAGTTTTCGCACATTTTATCTTTGTTCTAGAGCATTTTACGGTTTCCCTATTTTTCACTAAATGTGAAGGCTAATACCCTGTGTTTTTATTTTGTAGGTTTCCCATATTTTCTATCAAAGATTGAAACATAAACTACTAACATATTGTAGGGGCTAGAAGTGATTTAATTATTTCCTTTTGGTTAAGTTAGGAACATAGCTTAATTAAAAGGTTGATGAACATCATGTCTTTTATGCTTGATGGATGGTAGGCATATGCTCTCCCCTTAACTGGGTGACCAAAAAGCCATTCACTTTTTGTGTGTGAGTGTGAGTTGAGTATATCACATGTGTTCTCTCTTTGTTTACCCAAAACAAAGATTGATTGAACTATAGATGTAATTGCTTTCTTTTTTTATCCATAGAGGGCTTGCCTTGTGGGAAAAAGTAATCACCCAAGGGAATGACCCAATTGATAACAAACTAAAGCCAAGCGACTTTCAACCAAAACATAAATGTGGGTACTTGGGGAAAGTTCAAGTGTCATGAGGATTGTTCTGACAAGAAAGGAAACAATGGTCTCTTGCCGTATGGATGATCCCCCATGAATGAAATGCCTTTATTAAAACCCTTTGTTATAGAAAGGCCAAAATCCTTAATCTATTTGTTGGTGCAAGAACAATCATTTTGAAGTCATCCCACATTCTTGTGGATTTTAGTAGAGATGAGAAATTTTCCATGGAAGATTCATGGGTATTGATGCTTGGCTGCCCCGTAGAAGTGAGTGTTATTGAGGGGAGCTAGTGGGGTCAAGCATCTAGTCATCCACTATAAGTAAGCGTAGCTAGAGTAAAATCCAAGTGAGAAAACAAATATAGTCCTGAACAACCTAAGTTGTACATGTTTGATGTGTCTTTACCAATGTGTTTTTAAACCAATTTCAATCACAAACATCACATGTTGAAAGTGAAAACCTTGATTTAGAAAAAACATTCATTGAAACAACCAAGTCTCTAACTAGAAAATCCAAAGAATCAAACAAACTTCCAAGAAACAGTGTTATTCTCCTAGTTTGGTGCATCTTGTAAATTCCTTCTAGCGTATATTGGTTTCTTTCTAGCACATCTTTCACTTGTATTCACGCATATTGTCCAAGTTACTAGAGTCAAAACCTACTTACAGAGCCTTGGAAAACTTTTTGGCACATCTTACAAGTCCTGTAGCACATCTTGCACCTCTTTTAATGCATATTGCACATATTTTGGCTCATTTTGTACTTTGTCTGGTGCATTTTGCACTTGTTCTAGTGCATTTTGTAGACTAAAAAACCAATGACCTAAGTTCATCTCCTATCTAATAGTCAATCTCATTCTAGGAATCTGTAGTAGTGTTCAATCATTCCTTAGTTTTACCAGTAGTCTAAACTTTCCAAATAGGTCTAACAAGTGAACATGTCTTGCTATACCAAGATCTAACATCCTAAAGTTCCCAAAATCATTCAAAACATCTTTGATTTTCAAGCTTAGTTTCCTCATCAGGATCTATCATAATTTCATTCCGAAATGAAGCTTTCTTAATTAGATTCACCCTAGTTCACATCACTAGAATTTTTCATTCTATTTGAACTTGGGTAACCCCTTGGCACTCCCAAATTGAATATCAAAGTTAATTTAAAACTATAACACTTGTATGCCTATTCGAACAAGATTACAAAAGAAAAAACTCAAAAAACATGAAATTGAAACTCAAACCACCATGCTTGAAATAGAAGAGGATCAATTGAATGCTTTAGCTCATCAAATGAAAAACCTTCAACAAAAAAATGGGATATACAAAGCGAAACAACCCTAGAAAGATATTTTTTGTTAGACATCTACTCTTATCCATTTGAAAAAAATATAGACATGACACCTTCTTCACCAAAAACTACATCCTCCAAGTTCAATTTCTTTAAATTCTTGAAAAATTTAAATGATAAACCCAAATCAAATCCTCAAATAGAAACGATATTGAACAATCTTACCCTATCATGCATTTATCTTCATCTCCCATAAGCCACAATATACCTCATGATTCTTTCACCCAAGTTAATGATTCCATCCAACCACCTTCTTCTATCATATATTCTACATCCAATGATTCCTGTCAATCTCTTAGTTTAAACCATGCTAGCATAAACTCCCTTACACATCAAAATCAGAGCATTCTTTCCATTTCATCTGATGGTACCAAAATTCCATAAGTTCTTCCAATCTTTGACCAAGACCCCATCTCTCAAGAATTCTATGATAATCCCCTCCTTTCACTTTTCATTCACAATGATTCCTTTCCATCTCAAAAGAAAAGTTTTTTACCAAGTCCTCCTTCCACCACATCTAATGAATCCATACCATCTCACAATTCCATTTCATCCCAAGAGCATGATAGTTATTCCATCCTATAGATAATGATTTCCTACCATCTGATGATCAATATATTCTTTCCACAGAATCTCATGATTCCCTTACTCATCAAGATCAAGATATGCTTCCATCTGAGGATATCTATTCACTCCATGAAGATGTTCATCCTTCTCAAGATCAAGATATGCCTTTCATACCACTACATGATGATTCCAAACCTAATAAAGAGCAAGCTACTCCATCTCCTACACCTCATGATCCTTTTCCAAGTCAAGATCAAAACACCCCATCATCCCCATGTCAAGATCCTATCACACTATACTAGCCATCCATGAACTTGAGACCTACAAATTGGAATCATCCACCTTTATCCCCTTTGGTTTATTTCCAACACCTATCCTTTCATACATATCATGTCCTCCCCAAAATGGACTTGCATCTTGTTTCAAAAACAACACATATTCCATTGGTAAATAAATGTGTCAAAATATGAACTATAAAGGAAAAGGATTACACCTTCATGAATGAGGTATCCTGAAACCCCTTTCTATCCAACAAAATCCATATTATCACAGCCTTGGTTATACACCTAAGTATCCTAGTCCATAAAACCTAACATCTATCTTAGGTCCTCATCCTAATCCACCAAACCTTCCATCTATCTTAGGTCCTCATCCTAGTCCATCAAACCTTCCCTCTATCCTAGGTCCATATCCTATTCCTCAAGAACAACAAATGTACACATCCTTGATTCCCTTTCAAAATTCTACCTACACTCGCTCATCTATAATACCTCCACATGATTCATCTCAATCCACTCCTATCATTGCTCTTGGAAGCAATTTGGGTACCAAATGCCAAAATATTCCATATCAAAATCCAAATGTGTCAAAAGATCAACATGTCTCCTTGAAGAGGAATGTACAAATAAAAGAAAATTTGATCCAAAATCAAAGGAAAAATAAAAAAGGCCACAAAGGCCCATCAAAGAAAAAAGGAATTTTTCCAAGACCACAAAGGTCCATCAATCAAAAGAAATTTTCAAAAGGCCACAAAGGCCCATCAAAGCAAAAAGAAAAATTTACAAGACCACAAAGGTCCATAAATCAAAGAGAAAAATCTCAAAGGCCGCAAAGGCGGCCCATAAAGCAAAAATCAAAGTCAAAAGTCATGTGGATTCCAAAAAGTCTCATAGAAGCAATAAAATCTAAATTAGCATCCAAATTTTCTAGTCCAAAAGCTTCCTCCAATCTGCCATCTAAAAACCTATCATCTTCCAAATCCATCTTTCCTTCATCACTCCATCACCCTTCAAGGTGTGTACCAATGTTGACCTTGCAATCCTTTCCATCTATCCATCAACAAGCCTTCCCACCTCATATTCATTACCCAAAATTCATCCCCCATTTTTCTCCTTTAATCCAAACCTTTGGATAAGTCCTTAGTTCATCCATCATACCTTTAATAGGCCAATATTTATGAGTATAATCCCCCTTTCCATGGTTTATTAAAGGGATATTTTGTTGTGAAACTTGATGCTTATGTCCTTCTTCCATCTTCCTATCATGCATATATTATCCTCCACATTTCCCACCTTTGATCTCAACAAGGTTAAGGATCTTCTTGAACATCATATATCTTATCCTATACACTCTACCCATATCATATGTACCATATCCTTCAACTTATCTAGATATCCCATAATTTTTTCTAAATACATCCTATCTTCCTTTCCTTGGTCTTCATGAGGAATAGATGAAAAATACTTGGGCCTTGTATCTATATCTTATCTAGTTGATCTTGATCAACCCATTCATTATTTTTGTCCTTGCCTTCTTCCACCATATCTCCTCGCTTATCAAAATCCATGTCATCATGTCCCTTTGTAACCTTCAACCTTATCATGTAAATCATATTTGAGCCTAGCTGTAAAATATTATCCAATCATCATATCTTTTGTCAGTCAATCATCAACAGTCATCAATCTTATCGTACTTAGGGGAAATCAGTGATCCTAAGTACTTATGATCATCATTCCTAGCATTTTACTCAATCAACTATTATCATTTTTTCAAAAGAGATCTATGTTGCTTGTGTTAGGAATTGTATGCAAAAATTATCAATTACATTAAATTGAAGATTAAACAAAGGAATGAAAAACATAGAAATAATAATAGCAAGAGACAATATTTAATGTGGTTCACCCAAACTTGGGCTACAACCACCAATAGAGAGTCCAATATTATTATCCAGTAAATCAAACTGATTACAAGCAGTAATCCTTGCAACTCAATATCACTACAAATGCTACAATACAATGTCAACATAACCCAAAACTTTATCCTTTTATCAAGACTTATGTCGATTACAAAATTAGGGTTTTTTATGTCATCCAATAGAAAAAATAACACCCGACACATTTATAAAATAATAAAAATCATGAGGTTTTGGGGGCATTGCCCTCAAGCCCTCATGTGGGTGTTTCCCCTCAACCCTGCCTTGTATCACAACAAGGAGCGTGCCAGGGGTGTTGCCCCTGGACATCACAAGGGCTGCTACCCCTTGACCCCATCTTGGGGGTGTTGCCCCCAAACCCCCGCAAGGGGAATTGCCCCTTGACCCCGATAAATAATTTGGGGGAAACCATGCCAATAAAAGGGGAAAATTTAACCTCCAAGTTTGATTAGGCTCCATATACCAACAATATCCCACTTGGAGACTGATCAGACTCCACCCCATATCACCTCCCACTTGGAGATTGATCATAACATTGCTGACCTTGTAGCTCCCACTAGAAATATCCACCTTGGACCCTACTATTCTAATTTTATGGTTTTTAGTGTTGAAGAGCAACCGAAGCTGAAGAGGAGCTCAACTTCTCCCTTGGCACTACCTTGGTAAACATATCTACTGGATTGTCATTTGTATGTATCTTTTCCAACCATAACTATCAATCATCCAACACTAACCGAATGAAGTGTTACCTCAACTGTATTTGTTTGGTCTTTGAATGGAAGGCATAATTCTTTGTAAGATGTATGGCCCTCTAGCTATCTGTAAACAAATAATTGTTGGCCTTTGTTTTCCCAATTCTTCCATGAAAGATTGCAGCCATATCATCTCCTTGCTTGCCTCTATTGTAGCTACATACTCTACCTCCATGGTGGATAAAGCAACCACCTTTTGCAATCGTGAGATCCAACTTACTCTTGTACGTATAGTAAATACATAACCTGTAGTACTCCACCTGGTATAAATATCCCCTAAAATTGATGGTCCATGTGGCTGACGACTTATTTTTTACCTAAAATTGATGAAATGAAAAGGGTTTTTAAAGGAGATTCTCAACTTTCCACAAATATAAATTATGCTTTACTTTGAATTTAATAAATAATTATTATCCATTTTCTATTTGAATTATGATTAAAGTGTTGATTGATAGGCTAATTGAAAAACATCTATAGCTTTCAAATGGTATCACATTTTTTGAATCTGAAACATGTGTCACATTCTATGCTTCACATACTATAGGATTAAAAAAAATGAATTTCATGAAGTTTTTACCAAGTTAAGGTGGTTAAACATACGAGTTTTTTTCATAATTAATTATTTATCTGGAAAAAAATTACAAAAAAATATGCATCACATTGGGACAAGAATCCTCTACTTTTATCTAAAATATTATAAAAAATATTAAGATTTTATTGTGGTTAGGGTGGTCAGACAGACACCTACTTCTTATTCCTCCCTTGAAATTTAAGTACTGTTGCATTGAAATTTCAAATATTCACCAAATAGATTTATTTATTTTTTAAATAAACCTAGTAGTTTAGAAACTACATTCAATTTGCTACATATTATATTCTTACATATTTTTGAAATAATATAGATAACTTATTCAAAATTTTATGTCAAGTTGTGTAACTCTGATTTTTCTAAATTTTTTGCCACTTAAGGGCCTATTTTTTCCATGATGATCCTGTACATACCCCTACATAACCTGGTAAATCAGTATTAGAGCCCCCAAAACATAAAAATTTATTGGATGTACCTCTCAAATAATTGAGAACCCATTTTACTGCATTCTAATGCTCCAATCTGGGATTACTCGTATACATGCTTACAACTCCAACAACATGTGCAATATTGAGTCTTGTGCATACCATGGCATACATTAAACTACCTATAGCTAAATCATATGATACCTTGGACATTTTATCTTGCTCCTCTTGTGTCTTTGGATTCATCTCCTTAGTCAATTTCAAATAACTACGCAAAGGTGTGCTGATAGCTTTTGTGTTCTCCATGTAGAGTCTCTGCAACACTTTTTCAACATAACCAGCCTGAGATAGAGTCAATTTTCTATTCTTCCTATCTCTACAAATTCTCATACCAAGGATTTGTTTTGCTACCCCCAAATCCTTCATAGAAAATGATTTTGCTAACTGTTGTTTTAACTCACTTAAGTGATCCATGTTAGACCCCGCTACAAGCATATCATCAACATATAAACATAAAATAATGTAGCTATCATTATCCAACCTCTTAAAATAAACACTATGGTTAGAATTAATCCTGTTGTAGCCTTACTCAGCCATAAACTATCACATTTTGAGTACCATTTCCGAGGTGCTTGTTTCAAAGCAATATAAACTCTTCTTCAATCTACACACCAATTTCTCCTTTCCTTTGACCTTGGATCCTTGGGGATGTTCCATATATATCTCCTCCTCCAAATCAATATGGAGAAAGGTCATTTTCACATCTAGCTGTTCCAAATTCAAATCTTCAACAACCACAATACTTAAAATAGTACAAATAGTAGTCATCTTAACAACTGGAGAAAAAATCTCAGCAAAATCAATGCCCTTTTTCTATGTAGATCCTTTTACAACTAACCTAGCTTTAAATCTGAACATCTTACTCCATCTTCTTCTTTCAGCTTGCAAAGACATTTTTTTGGTAATGCCTTTTTACCTATAGGGAACTTGCATAATTCCCAAGTCTCATTTTTCAACAAGGACTCAATTTCTTCTTCCATTGCATGTTCTCATTAAACCTTTGTATCCACCTGCATAGCTTCATCATACTCTTCAAGTTCACCAACATCTGTTAACAAAATAGAATACAAAGAGGGAGAAAATATTTATGGAGGTCTACTTATCCTTGAAGATCGTCTAACATTCACTGGAGTGTGTGGTATTTGTTGTTCCTGTTGTTGCAGAGCATGAGGAACCATTGGAACATTGCTATTTGGTGTATCATCAAACACTACATAATCATTTTCTTTCTTCTCATGCTGTTGCAACTGATCTTTATATAACACTTTCTGATTGATTATGACATCTCTGCTTCTCATATATTTTTTATTTTCAGAATCCCAAAGCCTATAACCAAATTCATCAATGTCATATCCAAAAAATATACATTTCTTTGATTTTGCATCTAGCTTGGTTCTATTTTTAGAAACTATATGTGTGAATGTTTCACAACCAAAGGTATTGAGAAAAGAACAACTCACCTTCTTACCTTTCCACGCTTCCTCTGGAATACCTCAACCCAAGGGAACTAAAGGACTTATATTAATTAAATAAACAATAGTATTTATAGCTTCTGCCCACATGTTTAAAGGCAACCCAACATTAAATCTCATAGTCTGTGTACGCTCCATTATTGTTCTGTTCATGTGCTCATCCACTCCATTTTCCTATGGAGTCCTTGGAACCATTTTCTTCCTATGAACACCATTAGAGGAACAATAATATTCAAACTCTTTGCTGCAATAATCACCTCCATTATCAGATATAAGACATTTTTACTTTTTACCTGCCTCATTCTCAACCAAGCTTCTCCATTTCTTAAAAGTTTCAAATACATCATATTTCTACCTAAGGAAATAAATCCATACCTTGTTGCATCATCAGTAAAAGTTGCATAGTAATGAGAGCCATTGAGAGAAGATACATGAGTTTGTCCCCATACACCTATATACACAAGCTCTAATTTCTCATTTTTCTTTTACTTCCCATCCTTGAGAAAGATAATTCTCTTTTTTTTTCCATACACACAACTTTCACTCAAATCCATATTAACACATTTCATACCTGGTAAAATATTCTTTGAATGAAGTAATTTCATACCTTTTGCACTCATATTCCCAAGTCTATTATGCCACAGTGTTGATTCAAAATGCATAGCAACTATCTGATTTCCTACTTGTTGAATCACAACTATTCCTAAACATTGATTTTAATCTACAATAGCTAAACTAGAAGGAAAAATATGACCTGTACAAAGATATAAGGTGCCTACTTTCACACCTTTTGCTACCACTAAGGCATCTTTTGTAACCTTCCATTTTTTATCACTAAATGTAACAACACAACCTTCATCATCTAGTTGCCCTGATCAAATTAAATTTCTTTTTTTTGGAACATTCCTTACCTCATGTAGTATCCAATGATTCCCATTTTGCAACTTAATCTCAATTCTTCTCTTTCCAACAATATGAGAAGGTTCATTATCTCCTAAATAAACCAGCCCAAAATCCCCTTGGACATAATCAAGAAAATAACTTATATGGGGCGTAGCATGAAATGAAGCCCCTAAATCTAACACCCAAGAATCACTAGCATTATCAAGGGAAATAATCAAAACATCCTCATTAGATTTATTACTTACCACATTTTCCTCTTTATTTCCTTCCTTTTTGTCCCCTTCTTTATTTTTCTGAGACCAACAATCTTTCTTCAAATGACCTGGTTTATCATAGTACCAACAATCCCTCTTGTCTCTAGATTGGGATCTTTTGTCCTTTGATTTTCCTCATGACTTCCCATGACTTCCAGAATTGTTTCCTCTCTCCTTTGTTCTGCCCCTGCTTTCTACATTCAAAACACTACCTGATGTGGATGTTCCACCTAAGCTTTTCCTATGAATTTCCTTGCTCAAAATAACACCAACAACATCATCAAATTTCAATGTATTCGAACTAGAAACATTATTAATAACAGCCATGACCAAGCTATTCTAGCTTTCAGGAAAGAACACAGAATCAAAAGAGCCCTAACTTCTTCATCAAAGTTTACATTTACAAAAGTTAATTGACTTGTAATTGTATTAAAATTATTTAAATGATCAGTAACTGGCCCACCTTCTACCATTTTCATATTAAATAAACACTTAATGAGAAATACCTTATTTGAAGTGGAAGGATTTTCATATAACTTTGCTAGGGTTTCCATCAACTCTTCAATTGTCTTTGTTGTTGTAATATTAAATTCCACTGATTGCGCTAGGCATAAACAAATGGCTCTGAGTGCTTTTATGTCCAACATATTCCATTACTCATTACTCATTATTGTTAGTTTCTTAGTTGTTCCTCCTAATGGCCTCCATAAATCCTTCTGATAGAGATAATACTCCATCTTCATCTTCCATAACTAATAAGTTTTCCCATTGAATTTATCTACCTTCAATTTACCCTGATCTACTATTGCTCCCACTAAACCGTGACACTCCCACTCAACCGTGAGACTTTCCTGTAGATGATAATTGAACAAAACCTCGTTCTGATACCAATTGTTAAGAATTGTATGCAGAAAATATTGATTACATGCAAATGAAGATTAAAAAAAGGATGAAAAATAATGAAATAATAATAGCAAGAGACAATATTTAACGTGGTTCACCCAAACTTGCGCTATGTCCACAAACAAAGAGTCCAATATTATTATCTAGTAAATCAAACCGATTACAACCAGTAATCCTTGCAACTCAATACCACTACAAATGCTACAATACAATGTCACGGTATGTGTAGCATCATGATGGGCCAAAAAGTGGCAATATGATGGGTATGTGACTGATCACTATTTTTTTACCCAAAATCGATGAAATGAAAAGGGTTTTTAAAGGAGATTATCAGCTTCCGACCAATATAAATTATTCTTTACTTTGAATTTAATAAGTAATTATTATTCATTTTCTATTCAAATTATGACTAGAGTCCTAATTGATAGGCTGATTGAAAAACATCTATAGCTTTCAAACGGTAACACATTTTTTGAATCCAAAACATGCGTTAAATTTTATGTTTTTCATACTATAAAATTAAAAAAAGAAAAATTGAATTTCATGAAGTTTTGACCAAGCTAAGGTGGTTAGAAATACAGGTTTTTAATATTTTTTTAAAATTTGTAATAAAAAATTCATAATTAATTATTTACATGGAAACAAATTACAAAAAAATATGCATCACATCAAGGCACGAGTCATCTACTTATATCTAAAATATTATAAAAAAATATTATCATTTTATTATGGTTAGGGTAGTCAAATAGACACCTACTTATTTTTTCCCTCAAAATTTAAGTACTACTACATTGAAATTTCAAAATTTCACCAAATAGATTTTTTTTTTTTTTAACAAACCTACTAATTTATAAACTACATTCAATTTTATATAGATTCTATTCTTACATATTTTTGAAATAATATAGATAATTTATTCAAATTTTTATGTCAAGCTGCCTAACTTTGATTTTTCTAAATTTTTTACCACTTAAGGGCCTATTTTTTCCATGATCCTACACATACCCGTCAACAGAATCCAAAAATTTAGCCTTCTATCAATACTTTTGTCAATTACAAAATTAGGGTTTTTTATGTCGACCAATAGAAAAAATAACACTAGATGCCTTTATAAATAATAAAAATTGTGAGAGGTTTCGGGGGTGCTGCCCTCGAGCCCTTGTGGGGGTGTTGCCAATCGGCCCTGCCCTATATCATGATAGGGAGCACGCCAAGGGCACTACCCCTGGACCCCACAAGGGGTGCTTCCCCTTGACACCATCTTGGGGGCATTTCCCCCAAACCCCCGCAAGGGGAGCTGCCCCTTGACCGTAATAAATAATTGGGGGGAATCCATGCCGATAAAAGTGGGGAAAATTTAACCTCCAAGTTTGATTAGGCTCCATATACCAATAGATTGTGTGACATGTTTTGCAATGAATCTTTTATTTTGATCTAACATTTGTCCATGGTTGTATTACCTCTATTGTGGGGCATCTTGTTCCTTCAAACAACCATATCATATCATTTTATTGGTAAAAGTGCCAAAAAATACCAAAAATATCAGAAAATGTCTTGAAAAAATGGTTTCCTTGATGAAAACCTACTAAACTCGCATCTTGGCGACAAAAAAAAAAAGAAAAATAAAGAAAAATCCAAAAAATAAATAAAAAAGAGATCAAAAATTTTAAAAAATACAAAAAAAAAAATCAGAAAAAGAGAAAAATACTAAAAAAGGGGAAAAATAAAAAAAGATCAAAAAACTCATAAAATCTAAAAAAAGTGCAATAAAAAAAAAGAAGAGAAAACATAGCAACATGAACTATTTGTGATAGGTTAGATTTTCCATCTATTTGAGCATGTCGACCATCCACTTTCGCCATTCACTTTCACCATCCATCTATCTATCCTCAGAAAGTTTTGTGTACATATCCTGGCATCACGATCATGTCTCACCCTAGACTGGGGGAAAATCCCTGAACTCACTGGGGGCAATAAACTTTGAGCTTGAACCAATAGACAAAGATTAGTAGGACAAAACCAAAACAATGATCATAGTGCAATTCAACATTGAACATCAATAACAAAAACTTGAACACATCAACCATCCGAATGAAAAATCCAAATCAATCAAACCAAAAAAAACTTGAAATGGATGATGTTCTTTCCGAATCATGGTTTTATCACATTAAACACAAATGTTCAATTGTTGTACTTTGATTTTTTTTATCATATCTCTGGAGCCCCTCAATGATGTATCGAACTAGAGGAGCTAGGAAAGATTATGATTTTTCCTTATCTGTTGTCTGTGAGTTGATCATTATTACTATGCAAATTTTTGCGAGATGTGTGATATAAAGTATCACTGATGAAATTATGAATTTGCATAGGAAAATGGTTAACTCTTGTCTATTTATGCAAGCAATACTTAGGTCATCTTGGTTTAATTATACTTAGATGCTTGTGTTAACTTGCACTATCAAACATCATGGAAGTAGTAAAGCCATCATGTGGTCTAAATATACCATCAATGCTTGTACTTAATTTCAATATTTTAAAGGCTCAATGGTGATAAAAAGCATGACAAATCAGCTGTTACAAATGATAACTTCTATATATTAAATCTGCATAGTTAAAATAGGTTGTATCCATGTTAGTTTGCATCTGTATCTATGGGGTTTCCAAACTAGCAATAATTTCACAATGATATTCTCTCTTATCAATGGATTGAGTACACTTGACATTAAAAAAAAAAACATCAATCACATCATCCTTTGCATTCATCCATCTGTACATCACATCATAATATCCACATCAAAACAAGAACACATCATCATCATTTGTATACATTTAGAAAGCATTATTACATTATCACATCATTCATTCATCCATGCATTACATCATAATATCCATATTAGAAAACAAAAAAAGAAGTGCATTACATCTCATTTGCATAATCTAGATCATTTCATCAACATGACATGGCATAAGAAGATTGAAAGACATCCAAAAGAGTAATATTTCAAAGAAGAAAAAGTTGTTGAAAAACATGACTAGTCAACAATGGATATAATGTCATTGTTATGAACATCTAAAAATAGTAGTGAAGATGAATTTTTTATGACTCAAATCCAAGACTGACAAAGGACTAAGTGGATTAGCACAGTCATCACATAAACATCACACATAATTTGTATAATCAAATCCATCTCACATAGCATAACTCCATAAAACATATAGAATCATTCATCATGCATATAATATCGTCATCACATAGTATCATAAAATAGGAATTAAATACATCCATAATCATCATGATCATCATCATATAAACATTATATAAACATCATATGAACACATAGATCGATAATCATCACCACATATCATATAAACTCAAAAATCACAATGTCAAGTGTACAACGATATCCAAACATGGAGACATACATCAAAAAAGTGGTAGGAATCACAAAATCTTTGATTAAATAAGTGTGTACATAAAGTATCAGTACATCATCAAGTCCCAGTACATTAATCAATCCTATACTGGGGCATATCAATCAATCATAAAAGTCAAACCACATTGCCTAGTCAAATCGAAATCCACCTGCACTAGATGCAAAAAACCTCCTATGATCATAACATATCCCAAATCAGCAATCTTATCAATCAATCAATCAACCTAATTGGATCTAATGCAATTTCAATCAAATTTCATGAGCATTTATCATTTATCTTTGCCTATCATGAGGAAAATCTATCATTGATCCTCACCTATCATGAGGTCAATCATAAACTATCACATTAACATCATCAAATCAATTTTCTAAATGTGTTCATCAAACATCAAACACAAGGAGGAAACACATGAGCATCAGTTAATCACTTGGCAGGCTCAATCTTTTTTATCAAGAGATAAATCAATGAAAACTCAAAAAAAATAAAAAATTCACCAATTTATCTCCCGAGGGGGCATACATCCATCATCACCTAAAAATCAATGTTTGGGGCATCAATTTTTATTTTTTCTGGCATTGGTATCAAATTTTTCTTTCAAGCAACGTGTAAACACATTACTTTAAAGAGGGGAAAAATGTATACACCTAAAATCGGTCATGGAATTTAATTAATTAAATACTAGTTATTTAACTAATATTTCAAATACATATAAACAAAATTCTCAATTTATTTATATTGTTCATATTCTAAATTCTCCAAATCTAAAATCATATTCTTCTAAATTAATTAAATAAAAAAAACTCCATAAGCTTATTTTATTTAATTGATCTTCACTAATCTTGATTAGGAATTCAAGCACATGTCTACAACCTTTTGTGCCACCTCACCAAGGTCACATGAAATTAATTCTACTTTTTAATTAGAGTTATTTTCAACCAATTTTTAAGCACATGGCTTATTCCTCACACACTTCAACCAATTTTCAAACACATGGTCTTTTCTTCCCACACTTGAGTCTTCCATCCATTTGGTATGTTTCCCATTGGTCAAGAGATTCCTCCATCCAAATGGAATGTTGTCTTTGGTCAAGGGGACAACATCTTGATTTTCTGCATCTTCGTCATTCATTCTACTTGTTTGAATCTAGACTGTTGATCATTGCCACCTCACAAGATGCTTGGAAAAGGCTATAAATACAACCTTTCCACATTATATTTTGCATCCACATTTGATGTAGAGTTATCATGCAGGAAAATCGTTTGAGCATTGGAGCATTTTGGAGTCTTATAGTTACATTTCATTTTATGTTTGATTTTAGAGTTACATGTTAGGATCATATTGCTTCCTAGGTGCATTTTATATCCTACTTTGTATCACAGTTGCATTTTAGATTAGCATTTTTATAGTTAGTATCATTTGAGTATATTTAGAATCATCATAGTTCCATATTGTAAATGTTTACATTGTAAAATCTAACATCACTTATCCATTTTGTCAATCATCCATTCATCATAGTATCCATTATCCTTTCCATCATATAGTTTTATGTAGGAATTTAATTGGCTTACATGTTGAATAATAATCTTGTTTCTTAAGTGTCATTCTAATAGCCTTTGTGCACATAGAAATTTGAGGGCCAAAGGGTTAAAGGAATCTTTAAGAATAAAGGACAATGAGACGTTCATAAAATATTTGTTAAATTGCAATTTAGATTAACTTCTTTGCTTTAAATATTTGATATAATTTGTTTCATTAAGGTTTGTGTTGATTTACTAAATTTCCACATTTCATACACAAACATTATTTATGTAGAATTTGGTTTAAGAAGAGTTAAAAATAGCATATATAAATATTATTTGGCTTGTGTGAAAATTGCTACAATACAACCATAACATTGAATGATATAGCATTAAGATAATGTTAATAACAAAGCATTTAAAGGTGCAGTATGTGTAACATGTTGATAAAAAAAGCTGTAAAATTATTTGCACTTTGCTAGTTGAATATTGTCTTTTAGCTTCTTTAATTTTATGATTCTCAAATATAGAAACACACACCACATACCCTTTCCTATTTATGTTTCTAGTTTTCTTGGCCTTTAGGTGTATACACACATGGTTGACCCTGGTAAAGCATATAGATGTGGAAGTAGATACACATTAATATTTTCCAACACATAAAAAACATCTCTTTGCAACCTTTATTTTCCTTACTCCTTTTATCCATTTGGCGTGATCAAGTACATTTTCCTTGATTGAACTTGTCTTTGTAGGCTACAAAGAAATAACCATCTTTGACTTCATTTGCAATTCATTTCATCAATGCTAGAGATATCATCCCATCCCCTCTCCCATGTCCTTCAACTCTTACCCTTTAAAAAATTTGGCGGTGATGAAGGGTAGGTTGAACGATACAAGGTTTTCTTATTTGATGGACACCATATGAAAATAGAAAATGTTCCTTCCAAATGCAATTACTTGTTTTTAGGTGCCATATGAAAATAGGAATCAATACTTTGTCTTAGCTAATGGACACCATATGAAAATATAAACTTTGTCTTCCAAATGCAATTACTTGTTTTCAGGTGCCATATGAAAATAGGAATCAATACATTGTCTTATCTAATGGATACCATATGAAAATAGGAACTTTTCCTTCCAAATGCAATTACTAGTTTTCAAGTGCTTTGAAAATAGGTTCACTCATATGTTTGGGAGATTAGATATGTAGAAATTTCTAGGAATCAAGGTGGGTTGCATTGTTCCTTTTGTATTTTTTTAAATTCTCTTTCTCCTTCATATGTGCCTAATATAATGTGTTGAATATATATATATATATTTTTTGTTTTTCAAGGCCTAAATCATATTCAACTTAGTTATCATTATGTTGGATTTTCAAATCATTGGGAGCCCTAGGTATCTCTTCAAGCACCAAGAAGAGAAAATATTGGGACCAGAGTCACCTTCTCCTTCTAAATAGACCCCTAAATTTGGTGTGCAGTTGTCCCCTCAAAAACAAAATAGTCCTACAAATGTCATCCCTATTAAAGCTTTGAAAAATTATCAAAATGTTTGGACAGTCAAAGAGCATGTAACACATATTAGAGAGATGTACCATTTCCATAAACTAATTGATGAAGGCCAAATTTTTTAGTTTTGACATTATAGATATGGAGGGGACAAAAATCCACATTCCTTGTTTTGATGATTTTTATGAACTGCATTATGGTAGAGTTGAGATAGGTGCAACTTATTTAATATCAAGAGGTTCGGTGTTCAAGGAAGAAAATAAAAAAATTAGTAGATTAAATAGTAATCTGGAAATTGTCTAGGGCAAAAAGTCAACAGTAAAATAGTGTGAAGATGAAATCTCTATGCTAAAAAAACCTCAACCTTTGTGGAAGTTAGTGAGATAACTAATTATATAGTGATAATAGTTTATTTGATATTATTGGCATTGTAGTTCATGTTGGCTTCATATCAACTGTTTGTAGGAAAAATGGATCAGAAACAACCCGACAAACTATTAAACTATATGATATCTCTGCTTGTTTCATTGATGTTAATTTGTGGGACCCAAGTTAGAAAGAAAAAGGTGATGCCTTGGAGTGGATGTATATTTTAGGTGATATAGTCATAGTTACTATGTGGGGT
Organism: Sequoia sempervirens; assembly: GCA_007258455.2. Classification (NCBI taxonomy): domain Eukaryota; kingdom Viridiplantae; phylum Streptophyta; class Pinopsida; order Cupressales; family Cupressaceae; genus Sequoia; species Sequoia sempervirens. The sequence continues at coordinate 18,133 of VDFB02323800.1, read as the reverse complement.
GGCCATTTAGGCAATTTTAATGGAAAATTTATCACCACATCAACATCAACAACCCTTGACATTAACCCTTCTATTCTTGAGGAAAACACTCTTAGCTCCATGGGTCCAATCAAAGTAGAAAATATGGTTTCATCTTCTTCTGGACCTCATAGGCCTCATTCTTCAAATGATAGAGTTACTATTGCATTCATCTTCAACAACTATCTTGGATAGTTAGAAACTGTTGAAGCCATTTTTAAAGCAACCATTGAGATTGCAAAAATTGAGTCATTTTGTTATCTTGCTTGCCCCTTGCTGGTTAATACGAAAGGATAAAAAATAAAATGCACACGTCGACATGCAGATGTCTAGTTCTATGATGCAACTAGATGGAAATGGAGGAATGCAACTATTGCTACCCCCTACAATTAAATTTGCAAGACTAATCAGCCAGCCTTTCGTTTGTTGCTTTTGATGAAGCTACAAATTTGGATCAAATTTCAAAATAACCCCCCAAGAAAAGAAAATTTGACAAAGTCAAGACACGAAGATGTAAAAGAAAAAGAAGGGTCCCCACATCAAATGGGGCATGTGTGCAAAATGTTTACAAAAAATGGCGACTCTGCTAGGGAAATGTTGGACAACATTTCAATGACAAACTGGAAGATCAAGAACCTAGAATCTTTGATTTGGATCCTCAACTCAGTTCAAACAATAAACTAAAGGCTCAAAACCATGTTTTTTTTTATCAAAGGCCTTGTTTGTAAACCTTACATCTTTATTGCCATGATCAAAACAAACAATTACAATTTTGAGGAGTGGCTTAAAATAACCATTGTGAAAGCAACAAAACTAGATTTCCAAGAAGAGTATAAACAATTGCTTTTAGATATATAGAAGATATCTTCCCCTGATCAGAAAAAGGCTCCACGAATGAGCCCACTCTTTGACTACATTTTTCCAATTTTGAACATTTATCTTTGTGTTTCATTTTTTATGCTCACTATGGGATGCGAAGACTTGTGTTTTGCAAATATGAACATATTTTATTCCTATTTTTGCATATTAATATTCGAACATTCATTGAGCTCCCATGATTTTGATCTTAATATGGTGCCCACATTGTCACTATGATTCTTGATTCTTGATGTATGTTAGTATTTTTAGTTCTTACATTCCTATTCTAAATTCACTTGTTCCCTTCATAATCATTGAATAGCAATATTATCTTTAATGGCAAAAAAATACCCATACTAGGGATCTAACCATTACAAACATAAATTAATAGATTCACTATTTCATTGTAATTACCAACATAATAGGAGGGATACTATTCAATGGTTTCCTTAAATGATGATCATGTGCTTTCAAGCTCTTACCATAGTTTTGTGCACTATTCTGGGTATTTTTCAATGTATTGATTTTTGATAGACACATTGTACTAGCACAATCCAAAAATTTTTCTAACTTTTCTATGAACATATTGCACATACTGCATTATAAAATTCTTTGTTATTAACATCTAAATTAGGCAACACCATTGAAAACTATAGCTGAATTCTGTTGGGTTTTTTTTAGTATGTTTGGGTTTGATAACCATAATGCCAAAGATGTGGAGATATGACAATTGATCATTTGAAATAGTTCTATGCACTATTTTTTATATATGTATGTGTATATGTATATGTATATGTATATGTATATATATATACATACATATACATATATATACATATATATATATATATGTATATATATATGTATATGTATGTATATATGTATATGTATATATATATATGTATGCAACTATATATTTAGAATAATGCATGTGTTTGGATGTCATATACACAAACATCAAACTAGTCAAATGTTCAAAAGGAAGTTATGTGGATTAACATTGTCGTGTGTATATTTTCATGTTGAATTATGGGTGTTTCATACTTTTCTTGCTCGGGGGTTTGAATATATCCCACAAGGCTTCATGGGGTATGTGCAGGATCATGATGGGCCAAAAAGTGGTGATATAATGGGTATGTGGATGACGACTTTTTTTCACCCAAAATTGATGAAACAAAAAGTTTTTTAAAGGAGATTCTCATCTTTCGACCAATATAAATTATTGTTTACTTTAAATTTAATAAATAATTATTATTCATTTTCTATTTGAATTACGACTAAAGTTCTGATTGCTAGGTTGATTGAAAAACATCTATACGTTTCAAATGGTATCACATTTTTTGAATTTGAAACATGTGTCATGTTCTATGCTTCACATACTATAAGATTAAAAAAATAAAAAATTGAATTTCATAAATTTTTCACCAAGTTAAGGTGGTCAAAGATATGAGTTTTTATATTTTTTAAAAGTTGTTATAAAAAAATAATAATTAATTATTTACTTTGAAAAAAATTACAAAAAATATTCTTCACATTGAGACATGAGTCCTCTACTTATATCTAAAATATTATAAAAAATAATTATCATTTTATTGTAGTTAGGGTGGTCAGATAGACACGTACTTCTTATTTTTTCCCTAAAATTGAAGTACTACTACATTGAAATTTCAAATTTTCAACAAATAGATTTAAAATAAATAAATAAACCTAGTAGTTTAGAAACTACATTCAATTTTCTATAGATTCTATTCTTACATATATTTGAAATAATATAGATAAATTATTCAAATTTTTACGTCAAGTTACCTAACACTAATTTTTCTAAATTTTTTGCCACTTAAGGGCCTTCTTTTTCCATGACAATCCTACACATACCCCATGATGCCAATATCATAGGGAGGAGAATGACCATGGGTTGTGGGATTCTTCCTTTTATTTCAAACATTTCTTGCTCGATAGATAGATATATACACAAATCCTTCCATACACTTGGCTCCTAGAAACATACTCTACTCTACCCATTGGATTTCTCCATTTGTGTACAACTATCCTTTCACCTTATCCAATTGATTATTTATATAGAGTTGTTTACTCGGATACCAACTTCCCCTAAAATTATTAAAACATTTTCATTATGTTATTCTAAATGTATTTGTGTAAAATATACAATTACAATCTAAGGAATGATATATTAAAATCATCATTTTTCTGTAATTTTAACATTGTATGATATATACAATACTCCATCAAATTCCCCATTAGTCTTTTCTACTTTTCTTGCTTGGGGATTTTGCTTAACCCGATGGATCTTCATGATTTTCAAATAGGGTTCACATTGCATACAATTCTCCTTCAAGTGATTTTTCAATGTAGTATTCTAAACATATAGTTGCAGCTATTACAAATTGATACTTATGCACATACAAACAACATTAATTGTCAAAGATGCACAGAGATACTAACCAACAATAAGCAAATGCCATAATTTCTATAAGTTAGTAACATGTTTTGAACATTCTAGTATATTAAACTATATATGCACATAGTCTAGAAACATTTTTGAAAAAATTGTGTTGAATTTGACTAATAAGTTTAGAATTCTACAACGATGTTCTATTTTCCATTTTATGTGCCTATATACCATAAGTTTTTTCATTTGTCCTTCATGCTTTTCTTGCACATATTCTTATGTGTTCTTTCCATCTTTTAAATTGGTTTTATTTGATTCAAATATCTAGCAAATATTGATCTATAGAATTCTCTTTTGAGCATTTCATTGTTTCACTCTTCCTGTATATTATGTTTCAAAATATAGTCTTGTCTACATTTTATTTTTTTTCTAATATATAATAAGACTCCATACAATTTTGTGGCAGGTTGCATGGGCATCTTGGCATTATTGTACGATGGGATGAGAGGAAGTAAATGCAATATTCAATGTTGTAGTGTGACGATGTATATTATTTTGGTTGCATTGTGAAATGAGCCACTGTGGTGTTGCTTTGATAGTAGACTATTGAAAAATTGTGACATGCACCTCTGTTAGATAGAAAATTGGAGGGTTTTACATGTGTTATGCTCCACAACCTACAATGTTTGGCCTCTTGTTGCCGTTGTAAGCTATTTTGCAATGTCTTTTTTATGTCCCATACACATCTAACCAATGACATATATTTTGATAGATTCAAATAAAATGTTGCTTTGCAGTAATATCATGTTGGGATCAATGCAAGCATATATGTAAAAGGAGATATGAAGCCCATTTGTGGGATAATTGGTACCTAAAATATTTCCATACTGTAAGCATAAAGAAGGTTTTTTTTGTAAAATTACATTTTACTAAGTTATACATTCAACCCTTTTCTTCTTGCATGGCTAGATAGGATCCACTACATATCAAAATTAGGTATTTTTATAAAGTTATTTGTGTGCAATTTATTCTTTGAAGAAAAACATTTGATATTTCTTTGATGTCTTCCTTTTAATGATATCTGAGTATTTCATCCATGGAACTAGTTATGTTTCGAAACAAGATCTCCCATATATTCTTCTTTGCCTATATTTATTACAAACAAGTCTGATCTTTCCCAATTCTTTATCAACATTCTCTTTTTTTAAAGTTATTGCAGCAAAAAAAGCACTAGAAAAAGGAAATCATGTAAGTGTGGGTTTTATGCTTTTTCCTTTCATTGTCAATAAACGTGGTCTATTGAACACATTACATTTTCCCATGTCTCTAAAGTTATCTTTTCAGCTTATGGAAAAAATTATCTATAGGAAGCTCTTTATCAACATACCCATCTTTTAAAAGCTATTACACAAAAAAAAATACTACAATATAAGAAATCATATAAGAAAACACTGAAATTTCACGTACTTCACCATTGTGTGATATATGATATGACTCCATTAAATTTCTAATGGGTCTTCTATACTTTTCTTGCTCGGGGGTCTGGCTAGAGCCCATGAGGCATCATGATGCCAATATGGCAGGGAGGAGAATGAGCATGGGTTTTGTGGTTTTCCCTTGTACCATCATATATTGAATGCTACAAATACACAACATACTGTATTCTACCGACTGAATTTCTCCATTCTTATACAACTATCTTTTTAGCTTGCCAAATCAACTATTTAAAATTGCTTATTTATGATGATACCTATTTTCTTTAGGTTATGACAACAATTATATGATGCAATCATAAATGTTTATATGTAAATAAAACCTTTCCTAGTTCCTTAAACATGTACACAGATAGAAAAAATTGAAACATATTGGTAAAAGATTCAAGCTACAACCTTTGGTAGTAAATATTGAAGGAAAATAGAGAAATTGTATAAGAGGTATTAGAATAGCACTTATTTGCTACTAAATATTATAGACAAAAAGCACATCAAATAAATCTTTAAAATATGGAGTATAGAAGAGGAAATGATGCAGGAGCATCTAGTGGTGTAAGGGCAATCTTGCATCACCCAAAAATAGTTAAATTTCAAGTTTCTCAGTTTTTAGATGTTTTTATATTTTTGGATACCCTTTTCGTCATAATAAAATTCCCAATTTATAAGTTTTAATTTTGATTCCTGGGTTGAAAGATATTGTAGTTTTAGTTTCCCAGATTTGCACCTGAAAATCTTCCGAGTTAGATTTGAGGTACTTAGAGCTCCCGGATGGGCCTTGAAACTTGCCAAAATCAGCGTAGTGTATTTTGAGTGTGTTCTTGACTTCGAGACCTTTCCAACGGTTCGAATGGTTCGCGAATTAGAGTCCTGGATCAAAAGTTATGGCCCCGTGAAGTTGGCGCACTTTCTAGAAGATACAGTTACAAATGCTCTTTTGAAATTTGAACTTCATGTTGTAAATTTTCAGTGCCGAAGCGCCTAAACTCCAACTGAATGTTATTTTGGCTCCAAACTAATGAGGGGCTCTATTTATGGGCGGGTTTCTAATTTTTGGGTAACTTTTTGGGGGACTGCTCGCACATTGTGAAAGGGGTTATTCTATAGCTTTCTGTAACTTGCATGTGTTGTAGAACTTGGGGATTTGAGATCCTCTACATGTAAGAAGCTCGATTTTCTAAATAATAAAATTTATCCTCTTATTTGTGGGTTATTTTCTAAGTCTCGGGTTGTGCCTTCATCAAGTGGTATCAGAGCGGGTTTTCTTGACCGTGTGGATAGATCGCCGATCGTGAGGCAGTTCACACTAGGACCGTGGTTGTGGGTCGAGGTCAATAAAGATGCCTCCAAGAGTGGTGCCCGGTAGGCGTGGTGGTGCTAGAGGTGGTCGAGGTGGCAGAAATATTGGTGGAAGAGATGCATTGGTAGCCCTCTAGAGACAAATTGATGTGTTACAAGAGTAGTTGAGAAGAGGGTTAAATCCGAGGGATGAAAGTGAGGATGAAAGAGAGGAAGAAGGTTCAGATGTAGAAGAGGAAGAAGAAGCAATTAATCAAGACCAAATGTGGCTAATAAGGGCCATTTTGAAGATCGGGAAAAGACCTAGAGCAGAAGTCCCCAGTTATTCTAGAAGTCTGAACCCAGAAGAGTTGATCGACTGGATCAACGAGCTAGAAGAATATTTTGAGTATGAGGAAATAGAGGACCCAGATTGGGTTGTTTGCGAAATGAAATTTGAAGGAGCCAATACCGGTATTTGGTGGAAAGAGGTCCGGTTGGAAAGAAATCGAAGAGGAAAAGGAAATATCACCAGATGGGATCGCATGGTAGAGAAACTGAAGAAGCAGTTCATACCAGTGGACTACGAGTTAGATCTATTGAAGAAATTACAAGGGTTGAAGCAAGGAAGTAGATCTGTAAAAGAATATATTGAAGATTTTCACAAGATAATCGATAAAGTAGGTCCTACAGAGAGACCCGATAAGGAGAAGGTAGCGATATCTTAATGGGTTAGGACCAAGCATTCAAGAGGAGTTAAGCCGTCGGAATGACCACCATTGAGGATGTGTATCAGTTTTCTCTAAAGGTGGAAGAGGCTGAACAAAGATTTGATGGCAGAGCAAAAGGGATGAGGAGGTCAAAGGGTGGAGAGGCGATGGTAGGCCTTGAGGCCAGGAAATTATGATGAATGAAAGTGAAGAAGTGGGTACTAGCGAGCGAAGGGGCGAAGCGGCTTCTGCCCTGCATTGATCAAGCGATTGGTGATCAAAGGTGGGGATGAGGGAGATATGGACAAGGATGCGGGAGAGGGGTGGTTTCAAAGGAATGTGTTTCCAGTGTGGTGAAGAAGGGCATCGAGCCTATGAATGTCCACAACACCAAGGAAGGGCAGACAAAAGGCCAGAAGGTCATGGAAGGGTTGCTCATGCAAATGAGGAGGCCCAATCTGAACATTCAGGATGATCTTTGAAAGGGGAGGAAACCCTGGTGATTGGGAGAGCCCTGAGTGATTGAGGAAGGAACCCGACGGAGGAAGAATCTATTTCACACAAGGTGCAAGTGTGAAGGGAAAGTGCACAATGATGTCGGTATTGATGGTGGGAACTAGCGATGTCGGTGTTAGAGGATGGTCCGCAAAGTTGGTGAGAGGGGAAGAGACACTTGTGTCCGTCTATCAAATTTCCTGGTTGCAAAAGAACCACAAAGTTTTGGTCAATGAGCAGTGCCTGGTGAAGTTCAAGATCGAGAGCTACCATGATGAGGTACTCTGTGATATCATCCCCATGGATGCATGTCACATGTTGTTGGGGAGGCCATGTTAGTTCGATAGGCAACCTATACATTATGGCCTTGCAAACACTTATTTCTTGACAAAGGATGGGGTTCGTCACAAGTTGAAACCCCTGAAGGAGACCGAAGAAAAGGTATGCAGTAGTGCTAGAATTTGTTATGTAGATGGAAGAAAATTTTTATAAGGTATGAAGCATGAGCGTGTGTGTTATGCATTGATTCCTAGAGTGAGTAAGGAGGATAGTGAGAAGGTTCCAGAAGAAGTTTCTGGGATGTTGGATGAGTTTGAGGATATTGTTTCTGATAATGTACCTGAGGGTTTACCACCAATAAGGAAAATCAGTCATCAGATTGACTTATGATTCTTAGGCCGATTTTCAAAATAAAGGCGACTCATAGAATAGCTTCTGACGAGAAAATGAGAGTTGAACAAAACAAGTTCAAGAGTTGTTGAAAGGGTTGTCTGGGGAAGTTTGAGCCCATGTGTAGTACACTGCGGTAGTAGTAGCACCAAGAAGGATGGGAGTGGAGGGATGTATAGATTCCCAAGCCATAAACAGATAACATTAAGTACAAATTTCCCCCTAAGGATGGATGATCTGATGGACTATTTGAGTGGAACTCAGTACTTCACAAAGATTGATCTGAAGAGTGGATATCAGCATATCCGGATTCAAGAGGGAGATGAATGGAAGACTGCCTTCAAGATCAAAGAGGGCATGTATGAGTGGTTAGTCAATACCTTTTGGGCTAACAATGCATGAAACATTCCCGTAAAAGCTCATGAATGAGGTACTAAAAACTACAGGAAGTTTGTTATTGTGTGTATTTAGATGATATTTTGATTTTTAAATTAAGATGTTGGATGAGCATCGATGCATATTGAGAGTCTTTGAGAAGTTAAAGAGAAACTATTCCAGTGTCGAGAAGTGTAGTTTGTGAAGAGGAGTTAGTGTATACTTGGGTTTCCCATTTATCTCAGTGAGAAGGTCTCAAGATGGACCCAGAGAAGGTGAAGGCTATTCTGGAATGGCCTACCCCAAGAACTACTACCAAGGTGAGATCTTTCCATGGTTTGGCTAGTTTTTATAGAAAGTTCATTAGAAACTTCAGTAGCATTTGTGGACCCCTGACTGAAACAATGAGAGGGGTTAAAAAAGAATTCAAGTGGAGTAAAGGAGCGGTAAAAATTATTGAACTTTTGAAGTAGAAGGTGACAGAGCAACCTGTTCTAGCCCTCCCAGATTTCAACAAGGTGTTTTTAGGTGGATTATGATGCCAGCGGTTGTGCCATTGGAGTAGTGTTGAGCCAAGAAGGTAAGCCCATTGCCTATTTCAGTGAAAAGTTAAATGATGCCAAGAGAAATTATTCTATATATGATCAGAAATTTTATGCAATAGTTCAAGCATTAAAGAAATGGAGACATTATTTGTTGCCAAAGTAATTTGTTATATATATTGATCATCAGGCCTTGTAGTACATAAATAGTTAGGGAAAATTAAATTAGAGGCATATAAAACATTTGGGTAGAGTTTTTGCAGAGTTATACCTTTGTTTTGAAACATAGGAGTGGGAAGTCAAATAGGGTTGCAGATGCCTTAAGTAGGAGGCATACATTGATGACAAAGGTGTAGATTGAAGTGGTTGGGTTCAATGAACTCAAGATACTGTATGCAGAAGATCCTGATTTTACAGAGGCTTGGAAAGCTTGCAAGGAACCTGTTACAATGGACAAGACAAGGTGGCTAGATTTCATAATCTAGGATGGCATGTTATTTAAGGGAAGTCAATTGTGTATCCCTAGGAGTTCCATGAGGGAAAACCTGATAAAGGAGAAGCATAGTGGAGGAATGGCAGGACATTTTGGTCGGGATAAGACCATTGCCATTATCAGTGAGCATTATTATTGGCCTCAGTTATCACAAGATGTGAAGAAGTTTGTGCAAAGTTGCAAGGTATGTCAGATGGATAAAGGAGTGAACCAAAATATAGGCTTGTATCAGCCCTTACCTGTACCAAAGAGGCCTTGGGAGGATATAAGTATCAACTTTGTTCTTGGTTTGCCAAGGACGCAAAGAGGGAATGATTCAGTATTTGTGGTAGTTGATAGGTTTTTGAAGATGGCACATTTCATTCCATGTCAGAAGACCCATAATGCAGTCCACATTGTTGACTTGTTCTTCAAAGAGGTGGTGATGCTACATGGTTTTCCAAAGAGTATTTTTTTAGATCATGATGCCAAATTTTTGGGGTACTTTTAGAGGACCTTATGGAAGAAGCTGAAGAAAGAGTTGAAGTTCAGTTCTGCACACCATCCACAAACAGATGGGCAGACAAAGGTTGTTAACAAGAGTCTGGGTAACCTACTGAGATGTTTGGTAGGAGATAAACCCAAGGGATGGGACTTGATCTTACTGTAGGCAGAATTTTCTTACAACAATTCTGTCAACAGAAGAATTGGTAGATCACCATTCCAGATTGTGTATGGAGGTAGCCCCAGAACAGCTCCAAAATTGAGGAAGATTGACTAGGAGAAGAAAATAAGTGTTGAAGCCAAAGATTTTGTAGAACACATCAAGGATATACATGAGAAGGTAAGAGAACATATTAACAAGATGAATATGCAGTATAAGGCTAAGGAAAATCAGAAGAGGAGGTATAAGGAGTTTTAGATTGGTGATGAAGTGATGGTCTACTTGAGAAAGAAAGGTTTCTAGTGGGAACATATAAAAATTGAAGATGAAGAAGTTTGATCCAAGTAAGATTTTTGAAGAAGCATGATTTAGAGATACATATGAGGTAGAGTTGCTGATGGAATCAACATTTCCCTTGTATTCAACATTTCAGATTTGACAGAGTATCATGAAGGTGGCGCAGAGGAAGTACCAATGATGGAACAGTGTAGGATTCTAGCACCTACTTCAGAAAAGAAGGAGATTGAAGCAATCTTGGATAGTGGAGTGTGGGAAGGAGTACAGTAAAATGATTATGAAGAATGCTCTGGTGAAATGGAGAGGAGGCACATTGAAGAGATTCATCCTAGCTATCTAAGGCGAAGTTTGACTAGTTGGGTTTCCTCAACCATTTGAGGGCGTGATGGGGTCACTTCTCCAAATTACCACAGTTATACGATGCGGGGAGCATCCGGTGGTGTAAAGGAAATCTTGCATCACTTAAAAATAGTTAAATTTCAAGTTTCTCAGTTTTTAGATGTTTTTATATTTTTGGATACCCTTTTAGTCATAATGAAATTCCCAATTTATGGTTTTTATTTTCTATTCCTGGGTTGAAAGATATTGCAGTTTTAGTTTCCCAGATTTGCACCTGAAAATCTTCCGAGTTAGATTTAAGGCACTTAGAGTTCCCAGAATGGTCTCAAAACTTGCCAAAATTGGTGTAACAAATTTCAAGCATGTTATTGACTTCAAGACCTTTCCAACGGTTCCCCGAGCGGTTCCTTAGGGTGGAGTCTTGGATCAAAAGTTATGGCCATGAGGTTAGTAGCACTTTCTAGAAGAATCACAGGTTACAAATGCTCTTTTGAAATTTGAACTTCATGTTGTAAATTTTTGGCACCAAACCACGTAAACTCAAATTGAATGTTTTTTTGGCTCCAAACTAATGAGGGGCTCTATTTATGGGCGAGTTTCTAATTTTTGGGTAACTTTTTGGGGGATAGCTCGCACATTGCGAAGGGGTTATTCTGTAGCTTTCTGTAACTTGCATGTGTTGTAGAACTTGGGGATTTAAGATCCTCTGCATGTAAGAAGCTCCATTTTCTGAATAATAAAATTTATCCTCTTGTTTGTGGGTTATTTTCTAAGTCTCGAGTTGCGCCTTCATCAGGCAAACTACGATAATCAACATTTTGTTATGGGGAATTGAAAAATCAATATCATGAAGAACAGCTTTCTATTGTGAACTTCAAACATATGAGAAAAAAGAATATTATTAAAAATATTGATACAAGTTATATAACATGTTCCATCCAAACAAAATATCCATGAAAAATAACAATTTGTTATAAGGAGCTTCAAATAGATGAGGAAGAAAGAATATCATGTTCAACATATTGGTACAAGGTAAGCAGTTTTACATAACAGTTGTAAGAGGTATTAGAATAAAATTTAAGAATCACACATAAATGATAGATGGATGGAAACCTTTGGCTTGCTTTTTTGGTCTGTGTATGTTTTTCTATCATCTGTCATTTACCTGTGATTCTTAAGTATTTTTCTAGCAGCTCTTTTGCAATTATCACACATAAATGGTAGATGAATGGAAACCTTTGGCCCACTTTCAATTTGTTTGGTCTGTGTATCTTTTCTACCTCTCTTAAAGTTCTATTTAATGTGGGGTTTCAATCATATGTCATTTACATGTGATTCTTAAGTTTTTTTCTAACAACTCTTTTACAATTCTCAGATTACAAATGATCAAAACCCTATTTTAAATAAGATTTGAACATATGGAGAATAGAAGGTGTAAACTATGGCTATGAACAATTTCCTTGTACAGAGCTTCTACTGTACAAAATATGTATAGTACCAACCATGCACAGAGATAACAAGGAACAATAACCAGAGGCTGAAAAAATTACACAAACCAAAAAAATTGAAAGCAGTCCAAAGGTGCAGGTCAATGTTATGTTTGTTGTTTATACCAATCTACAAAATTTCAGAATTTTGAAAGTTAAAAACAATTCTTCTCACTAGGACAATAGAATAATGAACTCCTCAAGTGTCATTCCAAGCAAAAAAATACATGAGGGCACAATCCTTAATTAAATGCACAATTTTTTTTACTTGGGTTAACTTACGAAGAATACAAGAGCTAAACTATGACAATGAACAACTTGTTATAGGAAACTTCAAATAGATTAGAAAAATAGAATATCATGAAACATATTGATACAAGACAAGCAATGTACATAACAATTGGCATTTACCTATAGGCTATTTGTTTGAAATTTTTGTCAGGATTTTTGTTAGCCCAGCCATGAATAGAATTTCTTGGCACCAAAAATTAATAATTATTGATAGTCGGTGGCAAGCTCCCTAAGGTTATTTAAGGAAATGTGGAGTTTACTAATTATGTGGGTTGACAGTGGTGGAGTTGGTTGCCTTGATACGCAGAAGCAAAATGTTAGGTGTTTTCTCACATGAGGGTTAATGCACCCTAGCATTTTTGTATGATGACACAAGTGGAAGTAAATACAATATTCAATGTTGCAGTGTGGGAAAGTATAATTTGAAATGTCGGAGAAAATATATTGTTGGAGACATTGCAATTAAATCTTCTTTCCTTCATCAAAAAATATGGTTAGGGTTAGTAATTTCCTTGCCCTACGTTTGTTTTTTTGGTTATCTTTGTGCATCTTTGGTGTTATACCCATTAACATAACAAAAATTGTAGATTAACATAGGAGTAAATGCATATATATATATATATATATGTAGACAATTAGTATGAAATTGTAAAGATATTCAAGATAAAATTAGTTTAGTGGTTGTTAAGTGTTATTGTAATAGCTCTTTTACAATTTCTCTATTTGTCTATAATATTTATTGCCAACTAATGTAGCTCAAATTTTCAATTAAGTCTGTGGTGTTATACCCATTTTGCAAAGATTATTGCTACCCATTGGATTTATGAGTTCTATTTAATGTGGGTTTACTGTCAAAGAGTGTAGCTTGAATTTTGAATTGGTAAGCCAACTGCTACATAGACTGCTTGTCTTGTATCAATATGTTTAATGTGGGTTTTCGATCACATGTCATTTACCTATGATTCTTAGGTGTTTTTCTAATAGTTTCTTTAAAATTTATCTATTTTGACTATAATATTTAGTGCCAAATAATGTAGCTTGAGTTTTTAATTGATAATTCAATTGTTACATAGAATGATTGTGTTGTATCAATATGTTTTAAGATATTCTTTCTCCTAGTTCCATAGAGCAAACTGTTCATTATGTAATAGTTGGTAGCTTGTGTAAGAGTTGGCTTGTCAATTCAATGATAATTTTTACTATATGATTCCTTAGATTGCAATTCTATTTTTAATATAAATACATTTTTAACCACATAATATAAATCTTTTTATAACTTTACGAAAAATTTCCATCTTGATAAGCAAGTGTATGTAAATAATATTTTAGACAAGATGAAAATATAACTGTGCAAATATCTAGAAATGTAATGGGTAGAGTCTAGAATATCCATTTTGAAGTCAAATGTATGATTGCTTTACCACAAAAGAAAAAACCATTTAAGACTTCCCCTTTTATAGTCATTGCAGATTGTGGTTTATGTAATTGTGGAAGGAAGCCACACATTGTTTCCATGTGCTTCTAAGAGGACAATTTTTTTTTATTGCATCATATTTTTTATCCCCAGAAGCACATGACAATGGTGTATGTTTCTTCATTCAACTAGACCATTTACAATGTCATGATTGGCATGGATTTCATTTTGTATATGACTATATTTTTATCCTTTCTAGTTATTGGTTGTTAGATGTGCCCATGTTTTGCAAACACATTTCTACATATACATAGTAGCCATATAATGAAAATATAAGCACTTGCAAAGAAAAATCTATACCGATATATATGTTCATGAATTTAGATGCACCTTTTTAGTTATTATACACCCTTCTATATATTCCATACATCAATGTTCCTCCATCCATCTTCAAATTCCATGATGCCAATACTTTATCAGGAAAGCTATTTTCATCAAGTTGTCACAACAAAAAAAATACTACAATATTAGAGATCTTGTTTGAAAAAACCCATTCTTCCCCAACTTTGTTATTGTGTGATATATGATAAGAATTCATTATATTTTCCCTAGACCTTTCCTACCTTTCTTGCTTGGGGGTTTGGCTAGAGCCCACGAGGCTTCATGATGCCAATATGGTAGGAAGGAGAACGAGCATGGGTTTAGTGTTAATTCCTTCCATTGTCATATATTTGTTGCTAGACTTATAGACATGGACACAAATTCTCACATGTACTTCTCTACCAAAAACATACTTTATTCTATCCATTGCATTTGTCATTGTCTCCAGATCTCTCTTTTCAACATAAAAGATGGATTACTTATACACAATTCTTTACCAAGATGCCATGAATTCAAAATGTTCCATTTTATCTCTTTCAATTTACAATAGATAATGCTAACCTCTTTTATTGTATATCTATATTATTTCCTTTATAATGCTACAAAAATACAATAAACATTCAAGAAATTAGTGTATTGTAAATTTTCTATTTGAAATTATTTCATGGTCCAACAACTTGATCAAATGTTGCTTGCCCTTGTTAAACACCATCAACAGTACATGTAAGTGCACAAATTTTACATTATAAAGAAATAGATACGGTGATCCAATTGTAAATATTATTAATTTTTTTAGTTTAACATTGTCTATATTGATTTTTATCATATACTTACTCACTTTTTATGCTTCCTTTTTTATTTCAACTAGTAGAGTATAATATGTTTGTAGAAGTCAAATGTATGATTATTTTTTGACAAAAACAAATCCATTTAAGATTTCCCATTTTACAATCATTGTAGATTGTGGTTTATGTGATTGTGGAAGGAAACCACACACTATTGTCATTTGCTTATGAGAGGACCAATAATTTGTTGATTGCCTCACATTGTTTATCCCCAGAAGCACATGACAATGGTGTATGTTGATTCATTCAACTAAACCAGTTACAGTGTCATGGTTGGCATGTCATAGTATTCAATACATTCCATTTGTCCATATTTCTCTAGCCATCTTCAAATCCCATGATTCCAATTCTTTATTGGGATACCTAGTTTTTCAAGTTGTCACAACAAAAAAAAGACTACAATATTAGAAATCTTGTTTGAGAAAACTCATTTTTCCCCAACTTTGTTATTGTGTAATATATGATAAGAGTCCATGAGATTTTCCATGGACCTTGCCTATTTTTCTTGCTCGGGAGTTTGGCTAGAGCTCACGAGGCTTAATGATGCCAATATGGTAGGGAGGAGAATGAGCTTGGTTTTAGTGATTTTTCCTCCCATCATCGTATATTTGTTCCTTCTTATATGCATGGACACCCAAATTCTCACATCCACTTCTCTACCAAAAAACTACTATATTATATCCATTGTATTTGTCATTGTTTCCATAGCTACCTTCTCCAATAGATCAATTATACATAATTATTTACTAGGATTCCTTGTATTCAAAATGCTAGATTTTATCTCTTTCTATTTACAACATATAATGGTAACCTCTTTTATTGTATATCTATATTATTTCCTTTATAATGTTGCACAAATACAATAGACAATCAAGATTATGAGGATGAAGAAACAGAGGAGCTATTTTGGCCTACAAAGAATGCATGGTAAGTGTTATAAAATTTATGGCATTTGTGATGACTTTAAAATTCATGGAATTTTCCAAGAAATTACAACTCAAACTATTTTCCATGGATTTTGTAGTACTTTAGACTACATGTACTGTAGGGCAAGAGTGTTTTGATGTGTGTTCCTTAGATTTTTTCACATGATGATGATGTACATTACATGTTGCATATACGTCTACTTCAACACAGGCGCTCCAAAAAATATCTTCATCAATCCCAACTATATAATGTTCACATATCAATAAATAGATTTGGTGAATCAATTGTAAATATTATTAATTATTTTTAGTTTCACATACTTACTCACTTTTTATGCTTCCTTTTTTATTTCAATGGGTAGAGTGGAATAATTTTTTTGAAGTCAAATGTATGATTTTTTTCCCACAAAACAAGGCATATATTTTAATTCAAGTATTGGGTATATGCAGGATCATCATGGAAAAATAAGCCCTTAAGTCATGAAAAAATTCAACAAAATCAAAGTTAGGAAACTTGACGTAAAAATTTGAATAAGTTATCTATATTATTTCAAAAATATGTAAGAATATAATATATAGCAAATTGAATGTACTTTCTAAACTACTAGGTTTATTTTAAAAAAAAATCTATTTGGTGAAATTTTGAAATTTCAATCGTAGTAACAAATTTTAGGTAAAAAATAAAAAGTGGGTGTCTTTTTACCACCTAACCACAATAAAATGATAATAAATTTTATAAGATTTTATATATAAGTGGGGGACTCATGTCTTGATGTGATGCATATTTTTTACATTTGTTTTTCCAAGTAAATAATTAATTATGAATTTTTTATTACAACTTTTAAAAAATATAAAAACTCGTATGTCTAACTACCATAACTTGGTCAAAACTTCATGAATTTTTTTTTTTTTTAATCTTATAGTATACAAAGCATAGAATGTGACACATGTTTCAGATTCAAAAAATGTTATACCATTTAAAAGTTATAGATATTTTTCAATTAGCCTATCAATCAGGACTTTAGTTGTAATTCAAATAGAAAATCAATAATAATAATTTATTAAATTCAAAGTAAAGCATAATTTATATTGGTGGAAAGCTGAAAATCTCATTTAAAAACCCTTTTTGTTTCATCAATTTTGGGTTAAAAAAAAGTAGTTAGTCACATACCCTACACATACCCATCATATCGCCACTTTTTGGCCCATCATAATCCTACACATACCCTATTCTAACAATAAAAAATATCTGTATCGTCTCATCAATTCTTCTTTTGGTGAGATCTATTTATTTGTTTTTGATCAAAGATGGTGTGAGTGAGTCTTCGATTGGACTATGAACATCTTTACTCTTTAAGTGATATTTGCACCTATATAATCCTTTTTGTGCTCATCAAATGGTATAAAATTTATCAATATAATATTTTCACTTTCTTCCTCAATAAATGCATTTACATATTTATTTCTATTTGGACAATAGTTCAAGTCATTATTCTATTTGGTCATCCATTTATTATTATTATTTATCTAAGTCCTTTTTCTTTAGTTCATAGACTAATTAAGGAACATGTTTTTACTAGAAGCAATTCATAAAAAACTAATATTTTTAATTTTAATTTCCTTGTAATTAACTACTTTCGAATCCAATCAAGGGCAGCTCGAAGGACCTGGACCAACTAACGAGGATTTAAAAGACCTCCTACACTTCGAGCTCTGCAAGACCCGAGAGGGTGATCCCTTAACAACAATAGATAATCTCATTTAATAGCTCAACATAATAGGATAATACCAAATAGAATTGGTTGTTCATCAATAATATCAACTATTTGGAGCATGAGATAACCACAACACTATAACACAGGGATTTAAAATGGTTTTGAAATTATAAAATGTTTCTGAGATGCACTAAGCAGTGAAATAAATCAGTGCCTAATTCAGGGCCATGGATTCAAATAGATAAAAAGAACTCATCAACAAATGACATTCGACTAGTGGATTTAAATTGCTAATGCCTTGCATAAAATTTTAGTTTCTTACACCAGCAATCCCACTCCTATTATCAATCAAACTCTCCTTACCAAATCCAACGTGCACACTTGAAATCGTTGTTATCTGCTCAAAGCATTTAACCATTTCCTTGAAATAGAGCCATAAACAAATAACACAATCTCA